>CM060831.1:47822500-47830000 GCA_030762175.1 Metallyticus violacea
ATTTCTTCAGAGAATCTAAAAACAATTAATGCTGAACGGTATACAACAATTTGTTTGCCAGAAGTCGTGGACCGTATCAGGAAAAACAATCGAACATTTTGCACCACTCTTAATCATGACAATGCCAGCTGTCACACAGTACGCCAAATAATTGAATATTTGAAGGATAAAAACATCGAATTAATGTACCGTATCCACCTGATTTATAGTCTAACGACTAATTTTTACCCCCTGAATGTCAAATAAAAATGCGTGAAGAGCGATTTTCATCACCTCAAGCAGCTATTGAAGTCTTTAAAAATCATGTTTTGGAGATACAAACTTCAGAATGGAAAAAATGCTTCGAGCATTATACACTATAATAATACTTTAAAATATTTGACCGTCCTTCAGAAAACACTAATAAACAATCAAATCCTATGAACAGAAAGAAATCACGATTTACCTATTTTAATTATCATGTTGTTCTCCATGATTAGGTTTAATTTGAAAGACAAATGCTGAAATAATTATATGTCCATTTTGGAATGAGTAAGTTTATTTTAACGAACGGTTTAAATTATTAATCGGCAACTTTTACGTTTAACAGTTGTTTGTTGAACAACTGTGTTACCTGCGGCGGTACAGCGACATCATATGAATTCATTGAGAAGTACACCCAACTCGAAGTCGAATTAATGAGCAATATCGAAAAATGCTGAGGTAAGCTGTCCCTACTGCATATACTCTGATTGAGGGATAATTTACAGAATTTTGAGATTGAAACAAAATACAAGTAAAATAACAACGGTGAGAGGAAAAGTAAAAGAAACGAATAAAAAAACAGGAAAAAATTTAAAATATAGACATATGAGTTTCTTTTTCAATTTAAAGAAGAAAAAAATTATAGGAAAGAATAAAGAAACGTTCATATAAAACATAGAATTTTTCATTAAAAGCAAAAGGAGCAGTGAGAGAAGAACTACCAACTTTTTGTTATCCTTTTTCTGCACCAACACAATAAAATCCTATTTTACTATTTAAAGTTACGAAAGTCATTTTATCTGTAGTGTCTTTGATTGTGATAAAGGTACTAAAATTATAAATACATTTACGTTATGCATCCATAACAATTATGGGGCAAAGAAAAAAAACATTTTCCATAATTTATGGTAAAACTGAAAAATCTCTGAAATATTCACATCTGGATGAATTGTACAAAATAACATTTTTTTTTTTGCAATGATAACGGTTTTTTTTAATAAAACATAAATCTTAAGGCGAAAACATTTACATTTTAATTGTTTGGAGTTTAGGCACTGACCATTAATTCCAAAGATAAGCATAAAATAATTATAAAATAATAAAGAACAGAACAATTCAAAATACTGTTTATAAAAGAAAACCTCTAGTAGAAATGCCTGCATATTAGGAGAAAAAAAAAAAAATTGACAATAATGAGCTACTTTTAGCAGTGAATATAAACACAAATTAAATTAGTTCAAAATTAATTAATTTCTAACAATTTAAATGTGTGACAGGCATTTCATCAGTGACAAATCTCAACCATGTGGATCCATCTTATGCACTGCCTTCTGTTTTCCCTCGTGGTGCCATGCTGGAATCTTTAAATTTATCGTCCGTTGTTTCTACACAGGCCTTTTTATAAATTTTTCATGTATTTCTAATTTACTTACCCAAGATACTGGTAGTATTTTAAGAGCTTTCATTTTCGACAATTAAATTTAATACGGAATTTTTAATCAAATATTCTTTAAAATATTAAATATTTTATTGCCATTTTCTTCCTCTACTGAAAGAATAAATGTCGAGTCCTTTTTATCAATGTTATAAAGTTATATCTATTACCTATACAAACAGTTAAAGCCACATTTTCATACCCATCTGGATACAATAAGCACTTATGTTTAAAATCTCCAAAATTATACTGATAGGCCGTTAGACGTGTTTTAGGTTCCACTACCAGTTCGTAATTAACACAAAATAGACTGCTTAAATAGCTGGTGGATGTTCTTTGATACGATATCCATGTTACCCATACATAGGGAATTAATTACTGCCAAAACGACGGTCAGGTGTTATTGCAGATATACCTATTATCATTTAAAGAACTAAAATTTATTTTAACAATGCATTACTGAGGATTAAATTAAATTAAATTATAAGAACGCAATAATTTTCTTGTAAAGTAACACTAAAGGAAAAGCAACCAACGACTACGACCTTATAATGAAGATACATTCTCTCAGATCCCAACTATTTCAGAGAATTCCCTCTTCGGGTAAGAAACAATCTCCACTCAGACTTAATGTACCGTGATGGGAAAGCTGTGCGAACCTTGTCGCGTGAAAGTGAGGTATGCCAACCATTCTTACCACAGATTCTTCCTCAGTCTGGAATTCGAATGCTCATAAATTTAGATTTATTTTACCAATACAGGAATCTTAAGCGAAGTTCCCGTGAATCGCTAAACAGGGAAAATGTTTCGAGAGGAAGAGCCGGAAAATTGCTTCGGGAAATACAGACAGAGAAAGCAAAACAAAATCCGGGTGCAACTGAATATGGAATTGATTATCCTGAACAGTTTCTTGTTATTGAACCGTTTAGCCATTAGCAAAGGAAAACAATACAGGGAAAGCTGTTAAAATCTTTATCTGAGAGTTATTCATCCCGATATAATTTCGTTACATATTAGAATTATGAAACCCGTTGATATTAATGTAAAAACGCTATTTAAAAAGCATATTTTTATTAGCAACATTCTCGAGCCTTTCTAAAATTGCTTAGTCTTTGATATGACATTCTAATTTTGGGGCATTTGAAAAATGTCTTACAAAATTAACATTCTATTATTGAGATTCAAGTCTTGGTAATTCCTACCGATGAATATATATATATATATATATATATATACATACATACATACATACATACATACATACATACACATAAACTTCAATTTTTTAGATTAATTGTATGGTATATAGCAATTCCCTTTGAAGTTGTGTATGGAAAATTTATGTAAAATAACATCCCTGACTTAGTTAATTCTGCCTTAGTTATTGTCAATTACCTGTAATATATCTACCATTAACGAATATCATTGTACAACTCTAAATTCATCTACAGGACTTGTGCGCATGGATTGCACCCTTTCATTTAAATGTTTTAAATGTCTTCATCTAGTACTAGACAAAAGAGAACTGTACATGAGAATTGTTCCGGTAAACATAAGAATTTGAATGAAATTCAAATCCTAGAATATGATATTCACATTTCTCTATTCGTATATCTTGAACCTTTAAGATTTTATTCATTACATTGCAGCTTTTACAGGATGTCGAAAATTTAAGCCAAAATAAACATGGAAGGAGCATTGTTTGTACCTTTTTTTTTTAAAAAAAACGAATGGCAAAGATTTCCTCATGAAACGTCATAACGATGACTCGTGAATTTTAAATTTCTCATCAGGAGAATATTAAACATTTTGGCTACTGAATATTTGTAAAGAAATCGTCATTTTACCAGGACCGTTATAAAATAGGAGAAGTTTCACTAACAGACACATTTGCGGCGGGTATACAATGAGATTATTCGAGTAAAGGCCGCCTGAGAAGTGGAGTTGCCGCATGTTATCATTTACATTTTAGAATTTATATTTTTATTTAAAGCATAAAACAATAGTATATGTAATACTTATAATGATTAACGCTCTCCTATATTATAAGAGATGTAGAAAATCATGCCCCTCAGCTGCAATACATTGCCGGCATCTGCGAAGGAACTTCCTGTATTTCGTTTAACTTTTCTTCCATGGGAACATGGTAGTTTGGAACACGTTTCTTATCATTGAGAGAGCCTATATCTTATACATACCGTACATAAAAATCCGTTCTTCAAGACTATATATAGTGGCACAACTAACAAAGAATAATTAGCACACAGTTTACACACAAAGAAAGCACCCAGAAACAGACAACAGTACTAGCTGACAAAGCTTCCCTCAAACTAAAACAAGCATTATATGGTCTTGGGGATTGATTTTCCAGTTCGCAGCCGCATTCTGCCGGCCCGTAACCCAAATAACCTCATTTTAAATAAAACCACCGACCGTTTCTGCCTGAAAGGTAAAGGCGACTGCTTTTAAGCTCTGTAGCTAAAAATGGATTAATGTTTATTTGTAAGTATGGGTAAGTTAATTAAGTACAATATTCTTTCATTTTGCACTTAATTTGTCCGTAATTGGTGAATATTAGGACTTTCTATTCGAGCGTTTGATGATTAGATAAGCACATCTTGAAGAGGTAGCTGATATTCATACTTTTTTAATGAAAAACCAAACTTAGAGAAGCATTCCTGTGCTCTCCGCGTATTCGCTGAGCTACAGATATGCATGTATATAACAGCTGATTAAGTAAGACGCCATGCTTAAGAAAAGAGAGTGAGGAGAACAAATAACTTTAAAACTGGAAACTAACCATTCTGTGTAGAAGGCACAACATTATTTAGAACTGAACATAACAAGAATCAGGTACAAACTACAAACGGGACACTACATTTACATAATTCGACTTACTGAAAATGTATTATATGAAAATATATGACATAATATTGTAAATATTAATTAAATAATATTAATGTTTTCTATTGCACAGCTATTAATATAATTGTGTAGCATTACACCATGCTGAATTATACAAGTTTGTAAATTTTACTTGGTACTGTATTTATTACTAACACGTTTCATATCTTTTATATGATTCTTTTGAGCGAAAAATAAAAAACAAGGATTATACTGTGCTTCGCAGGATCTCTTCCCTGACCTATTTAAGTATCATTGATGATTTGTTTGTTCAATTTAACTTCGTAACGTATGCTAGAAATTGCGCTTTAAAACACATTTTATAAATTAGTCACCATTTTCGTGTGGTGTAGTTCTGCCCGAGATTAGGACAGTACCGAGTTCAATGCCCTTGGGGTCGACCATTCTGAACTTGGGATTTTTGGCGGTTTCTCCTGAAGGCTTAGGTTTTTTTCTTACCACAAAGTTTCCTTTCTCTCATTTCGCCTCAATTCAGTCGCAGATTCGGAAGTGCAGTTTTCATTATTGGAAGAATAATTCTGGGGCTCAGTCCCGAGCCCCTCCCGAGCGGCAGCGGAGAAAGCGAGGGTAGTATTACTTCCAAAGATATAGCTAGATAATACGGCATTTTAACGCAAAGGCTTGAGAGCTCAGATGGTTAGAGCGTCATGCTATAGGTTTAAAGGCATGGGTGAAATCTTGCGTCCTGAAGCTTTATTTATTTATTTTTTTCTTTTGGAATTAAAGGAGATTTACCAACATTACAATGATTTAGCCGTTAACATAGTTCCACTCATACAATCCTGTATAAATTGATATTTACGATTTTTTTCTGGTGGAATCAAAGGAGATTTGCCACTATTACAATGATGCACCCACATACTTAGTAGCACACAATCCCCTATCAATTTATATATATGAAAAGTAGGCGAGTGTAGGGCGTTTCGGTCTGGCCGTAGCTGGCCGCAGAAAACTATTGGGTCCACTGGTTTCTAGGATTTACTTGAGGTTAGTATTAAGGTTAGTGTGTGTGTGTGTGTGTGTATGTGTGTGTGTGTTAATGTGAATTAATTGAGAATTACAATAAGACAAGCGTGGTAAAAAGCGAATAAATCAGTTTTGTAATAAAGAACTTATTGCACCCAGAAAGTTAAGTATAGGTTACGTTACGTTTAGCAGAAAATAAAAAAATGCAACATTTACACTTTACGTCTTTTTTTGTTCGGGACTCCGGAGCTCGGCTCTCTACGCTGTCGCTTGGGACTGGAGCTCCGGAATTTGTACTACCTGTAACGGCAAGGGAAAATGCTAGGCGACTAGGCTGATACTGTGCACAGTGAGACTTTGGAAAGATTTCTAGCCTGATGTGGATGTCTTCTGAGGAACTCGAACTCCTTGGAGGAGATGAGGTAGGTATCCTGTGCCTACCTGAAAACAATAGAGCCATGGCGGTCCTGGATCCTGGCCAACAAGCGTCTTCCTTACCTCATCCCTTCCTCCTAGAGGTACCCCCGTTACAGGCCGTAGGCACAAACAGCCAGTCCTTTGCATCTGAGGTATCCAAAGCTAAACTTCATATGCATCCCTAATTTGGACATTTTTTATTCTCGTTAAACAAGAAATGCCTTCAGACAATTAATTTGATACAAGGTCCAAATACCAAATTGAGAAGTGGCAAACTTTTTGTATTTGGTTGGAATGTTTTGGCATTGTCCATTCTTGAGAGAATCTAAACAATAGTGTTCAACACTGGTACATGAGAATTGCTAACCAAATTTAAAATCAAAATAAAATTAAATTATGCAAATTCAAAAATAAGTAAAACGCATAATTACGTAGATAACAATAACGTACATTATCATATGACTAAAATTATATTAGTCAACAAATTTAAACAAAAACTATGCTGTCAGCATGCACGCTATCAAATGTAATAATTTCTTGTATAAAAATGACTTATAGATAAGCAAAAGATGGATTTTTTCCTTCTTTATAAAACTATTGCACAAGTTACGAACTGATTATGACTATGCTATTTTTAAAGAAATAGCTATATTTAATGTAATTAGCAGATGCGACGACCAAACAAACAAATCCTTCACACCACATTTCTTACAGTTTGTAAATTTGAAGGAAAAAAAACAAAACAAATGTGTTAAGATATAAGCTGCATAGGCAATAAGTATTAATCACAGTTTACATACTGTGGCTTAGATGGTAACCACCCTTATCGCTAATGTCTTTACAAGACTGTTCAAAAGTCATACTAATTTTTTTTTCAAATATAAAAATACGAAAAAATGGATATAGATATTTTCCTTTAGAAAAGAAACGGTATTTGTTTATCCACTGTAGTTTCGTATCCCTTAGCAAAAAGTATGAAAAATCAGGAATGCCTATAAGGAAAAACAGGTGTCGTGTGTCGGTAAGGTATTGAAGGGAGTATTGACTGCTTGTAGAGCATCGTTTCGCTTTATCACGCATCTCTCTCTCTAGCCATTTATTTTTACAAAACGAATAAAACCTGTAGGCCGCGCTTTTCTCCGTAATTCCGCGTCTCTCTCTCTCCTACGCTCTAGAACGTTACGCTACACTGCTGTAGCGATGACACATCCGGTTATTACTCGAAAATGGTGGTCTAAATTGCTGCTTAAAGTTTTCGATGTATCCTTGGAAACTGAAAAGTCGCTGAGTAAGCTTGATACAAAGAAATGAGTATTTTCAAAGTGATATAAAACAGTGCACTTCCAGAATGAGGAGAAAAGTAAAAAAAAATATCTGGTATTGCAGAATGCGCCTTAGTTAACGAAATACTCCTGGTTTTATTTTTAATTTATGTCGTAATGTTAGCCGTTTCTTTGCATAGTGGATTGGAGGAATATACACATAAATGAGTCTCTATAAACAAGCGATGCATC
>CM060831.1:47832500-48097500 GCA_030762175.1 Metallyticus violacea
GTATTTCACCGTCCTGGTTTATACTAACGGTATCTTCATAGCTACCTGCCTCCTTCATGACCTCACAGTTTGACGTTTCTTTGGAGAGGAAGGGAAACCTTTTCCAAAAATCGACTTGAATTTTATTTACATGTTCAGCTTTCCCTTGTCCCCATATTTCACTTCTATATAACAGAATAAACTTAATCATAACCTTTTACATTCTCCCTGGCGTATATACTGGTACGCATATCTGGAAAGCGAGATAGAACATAGTAACTCAGTTCACCTCTTGCTTGATAATTAACAGATGAAATATGCCGCATTAAATGGCCTCCCAAATTCCCATATTGACAACTGAAATTCGTGATTGGGACAACAAGGAAAAAGGAAGACGGCTGCTCTTAGAAGTTGTGTAAGAAAGGCGTGAGAAATCATCAGAAGACTCCCAAGCCTCGACGAATTAATACTGTGACAGCGGAGGATGGTGCACTAGATACTGAAATTATGTTTATGGCTTCCATTCCCATTAATGCTATTCTTATTGAAAAGAAATCCTATACTTCACTTTGCATTTTAAGCAAAGAAAACATTGTTTACTTTAATTACTCTTTCCATCAATACCGCATTCTTATTGGCAAGAAATACATGCTTTTTACCTTCTACTGTTAGGCAGCAAAATACCTTTTATCTTTTACAAGATTTCCTGTAGTTTGCAAAGATATCACATTTAGTAAATATATAAATTAACAGTACTTATAAAAGCAGAAAAGGATAAAACACTAAGTGAAGTCACACTTGTAATCGCTATATTTCAAACGACTAGAGTTCTTCATAGAAATTACAAGTGTGACTTTCTATTAGTATTATATATTTTTCTGCTTTTATAATGACTGCTTATTTGTTACATTGTTAATAGTATTACTTTATTTTTATTTTTCATATATATATATATATATTCGCAGGACATTTTTCCTTTGCTGAAGCTCTAGCATAAAAGGTTGCATTGAAGACGTTTAACCTTTTACTACAAACCTGTCTTGGTAAACAACGTGAATCTTACACGATCTGCTTCTTTGAACAAAAGCGGCATAAGTCAAAGTGCTGTTGTTTTCGTATAACCGTCCTTTCTTTTAGTTTTCAGTTTTCTTTCGGTAAAAGGTTACGGAACGATTAGCTTTTCCTAATACTGTGCATATAACTGAGGCACAGTGTATTTTATAACCACATACGAGAACATTATGACATTATGATACATAAACTATCGTTTTAAAAGGGTTAACGATCATCGTCGTCTCCTTCATTTAAATATTTCATTTATGCCAACGTTCTACTTTTCTAGGTAGCAACATGTTAGTGCATCTAACAAGAAGAACAAGTTATTGGGCTTATTACTTGAAGAATCGTGTGGCATTCTCAGGCCCACTGGAAAAAAGAGCAATATATGAACTTTATTTAAGCAATAAATTAGGCGTTACACTCTTTTGTTGTCCAAGGCCAGTTTTCCATGTTGTCTATGGTTATAGAAATCAAAACACTACAATAAGAAACATTGCAAAACTACATCAGAGATACATGATTTAAAAGCAAACTCTTCTTACAATCATTATAGTTTCTCCCTTCTGTTTCTTTAATGTTTATTTTTTGCCACTTTGGTTCTATCGAAAAATCTGCAGATTATGGAGTTGAATGCCATAGATGTAGTCTGTAAGAATGATGAAATTAATTGATTATGATTCAAATGTGTTCCAACTCCTTGGCGCCTTCAAGATATGTGGTGTTCACCTTCTCAGGATAAAATAAAATATCATAGCTGCTCTAGCACCGCCTCTGAAGGATAGTACATGTGAGTGATAGAAAACAATTGAAAGGTACAAGAAAAAACAACCAAAATACTTTTTTACAGGAATGTAATTTTAAGTTTAAAAAAGCTACAAAATTAAGCACATTAAATATATAGAAATGAGTTTATTTCTAGAATAATTCTTAAGGTATCTTTCTAACAGACCCTTCTTTTGAAATTAGTGTCATGTGTTATTTGTTCATATTAATTAACAATAAAAAGTCAATGTACACGTACTTGTAGTTAAACAATCAAAGTACACTAACTGTATTATGGAATATACCAAATTATACTAAATATTCGCTAAGGAAAATATAAATATTAATGCAATACAAATGAAAATAATTATTCAATGAAATTTATTCATTGTCAATCAGAGGTAAGCTTAAAAATACAGCTGAACATTTTCAGATCAGAATCTCTATAAGTATTGCATCATTAAAATTTGCCTTGGAAAGTGCAATTAAATATGAATAGGAAGGGGTAGTCTGTGTACGGCACATTTTGTCCATATCATGGGACTCCCAGGAGTCATTGTAGGTTGTTTGACTGTTCCAGAAGAGGTTTCATGAGCTACAGTTTCTCGTGTTTCTCTAATCTTCATTGTACATGTCTTTCTGTATTCTTTATTAAAAAATGAAAACCGCGATTTAAAAATATGCTGGAAACACTCAATGATATCGAAAGAAGATGATTTCACGCGGCATCTTCTGATGTGCTCATTCCAATCGCAATTTCAGTATGGATTTTTTTATTTATTAAACTCATATCTTTGTTACATTCCATATAACTGTGGCCTCTAATGGGAAAAGTCACTTTAACTGATTATAATCTGTTGTACTTATGAACCATAGCATGAATGAGGCAAATAACTGTATACTTTTTATTTTGGCTGGGGCACAAATCACAAAGGCTTCGAACTGATGAGTCCAGGTGATGGAAACAAAAGTCAAACCACATTGATGCAACTTCGTCAGCTCCCTCTCATTGCAGATATTTTACAGAAGGCTCTGATTTTTGTTTCCTCTGAATACTATTTTTTCTATGCTGATTTTATGGACTACATGTGGTTTTTCCCTGCACGAATATGTTGGAAAGTACTACTACATACCTACAATCCATTGACACCAAAATCTCAAATTTCACTACAGAAGAACTTTGACTGTTTTTCCCCGTGCCCTTCAATTATTTTCCAGAATGGAGGTAAAGATGGTATCAGTTAAAACAACAAAACATTAGAATAGGAATGAATGAAATAAACGAAATAAGAGTGCAGTAAAGGAACCTACTCATACAAAAACGAAGAAGGAGCTAATAGATTAAGCAAGCCAAGCCAAGAAAATGCAATCCATACTTTGAAATAACTGAAGAAAGAAAGTTATGAAAAATGAGTTTCAAGGAGAAGCAGGGCCGCAATGTAACGCCTACCTCGCTTAGGAATCTTTCAAAAAAAGTGCGATTTGGGAAAATTCTTTTAGATCACAGGGTTGATACTTTTATCGCTTTTTGCCGGCCTATTAGTTCCCAGTTGAATAAAAACGTTAACGCCCCCTCGCTGAGAACTATCTTGTGCGATCTGCGCGCCACCTTGACAGTGAAAAACTACCCCACTGTTTTATTTATGGTTCACACTACAGTGACTTTTCGATACTGAGAGGGTGGGTTGATTTTGTTATGCGGCCTCCTTTCTTCCTGAACGATACGTTTTAACAGGATCAATAGGGGAAGCTGCGAAGGATGAGAGAAGCCGGAAAAATGACAACAAAAACATTTTCTATCAAGCGCTTCTTTCTCAAAGAGTCAAATGTTCTCGGGTGCCTCTATACTGTGAACACAGAGCACCGTGCTACATGCTCGGACTTTCTTCCGCAACATTAAATGAATAATATCGGGTAAGTTATGAACTTCAAGAATCCTCTCTTGAGCTTTGCTCAAGTTAAAATGTATTTATAGCAAGAATAATTCCTCTCAAGGTCCTATTCATATTTTTTATTAGTTATAATATATTTTCTTTGTGCATTACTTTGCGTTCTCATAGCTAATTATGCGTAATAATAATTGCTATTGTGCTTAATCACTGAGAAAATTATGTTTTATTTTTTATTTAGGACCAATAAAATTAAATAATGGGATGAAGACATACAAAATGCCTTACTTATTTTGATTCCATTAATGAAGTGTAAATATAAATTAATTACTGCTTATTCACATGTTGTACGATAAAATGATTTTAAATTGTAACAGAAGTTAGAAACGAAAACACTGTAAAAGTCGTTTGTTATTTCGTGTAACAGTTTTGCATTTCCTTTTAGGTTACTTTCAGTCTCATTTGCATGAATTTAATGATTAAAGGCAATTGCTAAATGAGTTTCAAGATTTTTTCCTCATTTTTAAATCATTTTAGAGTTAAATATTTTATTTTTCACTGAGAATACAAAAGAAGGAACCATCATTACTTTCTCTAGTAACTTAATTGGTGTGAACATCTTTTTTAATGTTTTAAAAGGACAAAGCAAGAGATGGAATTGGAGTTGTTTTTTTTTTTTTGGTTTTTTTCCAGAATCTATGTTTTGAATTTCTTTCTAAAAGTATGAAGCAATGTAATGCTAACATACTTCACAAGTTTTGTAGTGTTGCATATTGCCACAAGGTGAGTAGAAATCATGTTTCTGAGCTGCATATATGACGAAAAATTATATTGCAAACATTTAGAACATTGATAACTTTGAAAATGAAGTTAACACTTTCAGCATAAATTCAATTTCTTGGCTAATGTGACAAATTGGGGCTCGGCATCTGGTTAGAAAAGGATACAATACTCACTTCTTGTTTATCATCCATGAAGACGCCATGATAGAATTTATGATGATTACAAAATATGAGGCAGTCTTTGGATGATAGTATAAAATTAATATTGACAATCAGTGTAATTGGATATTAGAATTGGTGATTAGGGGTCAACATATCCAATTTGGCTAATAAGCATTGGATTGGAACATTAAGGAACTATAATAATAACTCTAAGCTATACGTACACAAATATACATGTTTTAATACACCATTGTTTTATGTAAGTATTACATGTTTTAAAGTCCAGACAGTGCCATTACTGAAAACCGCCTAGGCTTTTCCAAGTCCTCTTCAATGCATGTCAATGGCAAAGGCCGAGAATATACTCTAAAACTCAGGCCTAGAACATTTTTTTTTTCTCCCCAATTCCATCCCGAGATCGTCAGCGACAGCCGTCTATAATGCCAAGATAGGAAAAACAAGGAAAACACTAATAAAAAATTATCGCACTGACAAGTTATCTGCCAAAGCGGATAGCAGTTATTTGAATATAACAACAGTGAAGAAGGTTGAGGTTTTTTTATTCGTGGATTTTTCTCATTCCGAAGTAAGAATGTCAGGTAACTAAAGCGCCTAAGGTATGCCTAAATGTTTCAATCTCTCAGTTTGATAAGTAATGGAAGACGAAAGAATTCAGTGTAGGTACAAACTTAATAACTAAAAACTTCCGCTATCAGTGCTAAGGAAAGAAATATCCAAAAATAACAATATGTTGGGATTTATTCAATAGAATTCGGAACATTAATATGTGAACACCTGCATATGGTACACTTCTTTATTATTTAAACACTTATAAGGTTTTTATCAAAGGAAATACAGGCTAGAAGTGTACCTTTTCCTTTACATAGCACCTCTGAAGTACTTGCGCCAAATGATTATTTTTTAATATCTAATTTGATGAATATTTCTGGTTTTAATACCTCATATATGTGCTCATTTAATAACCTTTTTACTGAGATTGCCATTTAAAATTAACGTTTTAAAATCTACCAGCCTCTGAGAAGCCTTTTCCAACAATAATTATGTAATAATATATGTTGCCATTATAATTATTGTAGCCAATTTTGTATTTCCTTAAATGATTTTAGTTTTTATGCAGTATGCTATTTAGCTTCGCATCAAGTTAATTAATTACCCCATTAAGTTTGGGAAATTACATCTACTCGTTTAATAATGTTGGTCACATGTAAATTACATTTCGGATGCAAATGATAGGAATTGTAAACAAATCCTATACGCAGCATAAATAATTATTACCCGAAACAAAACAGCTCCGAAGTCCTGCAGAGTTGGTTGCAGTCACATTGGCAACTCACACAAATATAGCCTGCATTTACCAGGCAGGATTCTTTATTTTTTAGATCAGGTTGCTATCCACATACTCTCATAAGAGTCCTGTTTTTGTAATTGAATCTCTAATCCATGAAGACATGTTGAACATGTAATGCTGGTCTCCAAAGTAACATAATACACTGAACTTTAATATTTTTTTTGATTGATTTATTTATAGACGCTCTTTAACATCTCAGGTCATCAGCGTCCCATTCAACTCTGGGCGGGAAACGGCCGACTGATTTTGCTCAGAGGCCTCTCTTTCAGGCTTGAGGTTCTTTATCGTGCCGTAAATGTACGACACGGGACCCACGGCTTTACTTCCCTTCCGAAGGAAGCCATACTTAGGATTTTTACGCCCGAAAAAATCCATCAGTCCTGGCCGAGTTCGAACCCGCGATCTTGGGTGTAGGAGGCAAGTATGGTAACCACTACCGACAAAAAACTTTAACGTAACAAAGCACTATATCTTTACAGCACAAAATTGTTTTATTTATTTATTTGGTTTATTTACGGACGCTCTTTAACATTTCAGGTTATCAGCGTCCCGTTCAATTCAGAACGTGAAACTTCCCACAAATTTTGCATCGAGGCCTCTTCTTTCAGGCTTGAGATTCTTTTACGTGCCGTAAAACTACGATCCTGGCCGGGATTGAGCCCGCGATCTTGGGTCTAAGAGCACAAATTTATTAAAAACACCATAAAATAACGTTTTGAATTAATTGTCAGTGAAACATGATTTCTCTTGTGTCTCCATTGCATTCACAATGGCCAATCTTCACGTGTCGCACATCATCCCCCAGGAGCAATATACAAACTGTTTTCAGCACGGGAAAGGATATTTTAATTATTTATTTTTATACAGTCTCGAAGCACATGCTATGCAGTTGACTATGTCAAAACAATAAAGTACTTAAATTTTTTAAAAACGCTTATCTAAGGTACATTTTATAATTTATAATTGACTTTGCCAAGATTATGGAAATTTCTTGGCTATCTTAATAGTCATAAATTCAAGGTTCTTGTTATTTTTACTTAATCTACTAAAAGGAATTTGAAACATGTTTTGCTGTCTAGTATTATCATTCTTTATTGTTATATATATTACAGTATTTAACAAATAACAATAACTGAAGTATATATAAACATGTAATAGTAAGAATATTTCTTTAATAAAAGAGGTCAATGTTCCATAAAACTAGAGTTTGTCATTATTCCGGTGGCTTTTTCTGCAGTTTAAAAACCTTGTCAACATGAGAACTATTTCCCCACAATAGTCTATTTTATTATATATTTTATATATATAAGGGGAAGAATAGTCTCTAAGCTTTTCATCAAATTAAAAAATCTAGATTATTTAACACAACAAGCTTAACATGATCCTCCCAAGTTAGGCAGAGTCAACCACAATACCCAATATATTAAGGATGTGTTAATGTCAATATGTGACAAAGTGAACAACAATCATTTTGTCTTATCTTCGTTCAATTTTAAACTAGCTACTGAGGTAGCTATGGAGGATCCCAAGACAATACTCTGAATAACACCAAAGTGATAGGTAACGTGTGTAATTTTTTACATTTAATGGCTAAATATTTACGTATGGATCTCGTAAATGAGAGATAATAAAATATCATTTATTGTTAGTAGTTGTCAGTGCATTAATTTCATATATAATTGTGTATAAAGTGCCGCAACATTTATCTTCACAACTACTGAAACAGGGAAGTTTCACCGCCAGGGGTGGCCGAGGTCGTTAAGGCGCGGATTTGTGAGGGAAGTCTGGGGCTCGAATTCCGCCTGGACCGTCCTTCCTGACTGAGGTTTTTTCCAGGTTTTCCTCAGTCCTCATAAATGGCAAATGCTGGGTACGTCCCTAAAATTAGGCCTGGAACGTTTCCTTCCTTAAAAAAAAAATCCTTTCCCAAAAGATCATTTCATTTCATGTATCGTCAGTGTCCATGGCATGTGGTGTCTTCGTAGCAAAAACGGGCGTTAAAATCTATTCAAGGGAAGTTTAAATAAGTTATAAATAGTGCTAGAGTTTGTGAGTAAGTAATCGTTGTGATGTAAACGAAACAGGGATTGAGGGAAGAAGACATAGTTCCTTTTCTTTCTTCCTGGCCGTTCGTGATTGTGAGAAGAGGAACACCCAGATGATCGAGTTCCAAATATCTGTAGGTTTTGGTTAAACTGCACTTTTCACATATTAAAACTTTTTCGTTTGTATGTTCCGCGCTTTCCTATACGAATTGAAAACTGTAGGGATAAATAATTACACACATGGGCAGAGTATGCTGCATATCTTCCTGCAGTTATGAGCAGCACAAACGGACTATATTAACAAGGAAGAGCAAAATGACAGAATTAATGAAGCTATTCATGATGATTGGTATATCGCAGTTTGGGTCCGTCCTAGTGGTGTCGTGGTAACCATATTTGCCTCGTAAATCCAAGATCGCGAATTCAATCTCTGCCAACATCGATGGAATTTTTCGGGGTGTAAACATCCTAAGTATGGCTTCTTCAAAAGGAAAGTAAAACCGTGGGTCCCATGTCGTACATTTAAGGCAAATAAAAGAACCTCAAGCCTGAAAGAAGAGGTCTCTGAGCAAAATTTATCGGCCGTTTCACGCAGTGAATTGAATGGGACGCTGATGACTGGAGATGTTAAAGAGCGTCCGCAAAATATACCGAGTAAATAAATAAATCACAGTTTGGAATATTGCTTTAATAATTATTGCTATTATGACCGGTTATTGCATCCGAATATATACACGTTTTTGAATTCAAAACGCACGCTAGTAGGTTGCCCACTATTTGTTGGCGTTTTACGAGAAACAGGACAAAAATGTTTACCGTTATGGTCATAACCGATGAATCTAGGTGCCTAACTTCAGGCTCAAAACAAAACAACGACAATGCAATGGCGCCAGAAAGATTATGGCTATTTTTCTTTATGGAGGATTATGCGGGGTACAACGACGAACATTGAATGTGGAGAGAAATACTTAAATCGTCCTAGAGGACCCAGGCAAAAGACATCCCTAAAAATACAGTTCAGTTCAGTTCCAACGAGTGGAATGTTGTCCACGTAACGCTCTTACATGATGCAACCAATACAGAAATTAAAGAGGTGGGATAGATCCTCTATAGATCAGATATTGCCAAATTAGATTTACTTTCAGATCTTTTTTCTATTATTTAATGACTATTTAGGAAGAGACAAGCTTAAATATTGATGGAAAACGATGTCAGTAACTGTGTAAACGTTACATTGCCAGTTTGTATACATATACACAGACATGTAAGGACTTTCATTTCAAAACTTCCCATTTTGAATAACTATTCCACATAAATTTAGTTAATTTAAAATTAAACACGTAAATGTAGATAGTGAAGAGGGATTTAAAAGCAAAGTTTATTAACTTTTAGGATTCATTCCTTCACCTCTACTTTGAAACTTCTAATGGCAACCCTAGCTTTTGATGTTTATAGTTTAAAGAGGATGGAATTGTTATCTCATCTTTTGTTCATTTTTCATCGTTGTTTGGCAACCTGGACAGTTATTGTCTTTGAATTTGGACGGAATAATGCTATAAAAACTATTGAGCATTTAATATAAAGTTATTTTTTGGTAAACACATGTATCAAAAAAGAACAGACTGTAAGCGCATTAGCAAGGCTTCCGAAATAGGCCTATTTATTATAATGTTAATAATAGTTACTTTTACCTAAATAAATGCTGTTTTTATCCTAATAATGACTTAATTTTCATTTTGTCTAGACTCAAACACAATTATTGCCCAGTTTACCAGTTAGAAAACAAAAAGATGTGATAATAGTTTAATCCTATTTAAAATTTAATTACCAAAAATGAGGTATAATTTTAAATGTAAAAATGAGAGCATTTGGGGTTGAGGAGGTAAAAACTAAAAGTTAATCAACATTGGTTTTAAATATTATACCGTTATTTGATTGTTGCTTGAATTTGGATACAATAAAAATTAAGTTCGTAGTTGTAGGATCAAATATTATTTTGGGCAAAAATACAATTATTACTATTACAATAATTCAGAACCCATGACTAATCTGCTCACGTTCTGCTCTTTCTTGCAGATACTATTTTGAAACAATTTATAATCCAAACACAAATATTAAATTAAATAGTCTGGAGTTTTTGTAGCATTACTGTATCCAAATTCAAACAACAAATAATTAACGGCCTAAATTTTGCTAGTGAAAATTTACATTATTCCCACACTCCAGCTGCCCCCATTCGGAGCAGTTTTCAGGCAATGCTAAAAATAAACTAAAGATGTAATAAAAACTGCTTCTTCTTACAAATTTAAGAATTAAAACAGTAGAGGTGTTAAATAAATTTCTAAGCGGAGTGGCTGGAAATGAGATGGCGAAACTTAACATTTAATCAACCTTGTTTATAAACTTCCGCCTCATTATATAAATTGGCGTGTTTTTAAAGGAAATTTTATGTCAAATAGGTAGCTATTCAGGCTGGAAGGGTCTTGGTAAACATACTTGCCTCGTAGACCCAAGATCATGGGTTCAATCCCGATGGATTTTATCAGCGTAAAAATCCAAAGTATGGCCTCCTTCGAAAGGGAAATAAAGCTGTAGGGTCCCGTGTCGCAGATTTACGAGACGTAAAATAACGTCAACCCTGAAAGAAGAGTTCTCTAAGAAAAATTTATCGACCGTTTCACGCCCTCAATTGAATGGAACGCTGATGACCTGATGATGTTAAAGAGCGTTCGTAAATAAATCAAATCAAAACACACACACACACACAAAAGGAAGATATGAAATGAAAGTCCTATATATTAATTATAAATATTAAGATAATATTTAATCGATGGCATGCAAAGTAACGGGAAATGTTGCAAAGTTAATTAATTGCAACTAATTTGAAAATCACTTTTGCTCTTAGCATGCCACTTTTCTTAATAGAAACCCTGTTTCATTAAAAGCGTATCAACTGATGAACACAGCATAGAATTTCTCTCAAATAAATTTACCATTCAAATTCTCATGTTACATTCATAATAGTACCGCCACGGGTGACCGAGGTCGTTAAATCGCGGACTAGTGAGCCGGAGGTCTGGGTTCGAATCCCGCCAGGACGGTTCTCCCTGACTGAGGTTTTTCCCAGGTTTTCCTGTCCTCATAAATGGCAAATGCCGGGGAGGTACCCTAAACGTAGGCCTGGAACTTTTCCTTCCTTAAAAATAAATTCTTTCCCAATATATCATTTCATTTCATTTATCACCAGTGTCCATCGCCTGTGGTGTTCTGTAGCAAAAACGGGCGTTAAACACTACTCATTCATACATTCATAATAGCACCAGCTAATGATCGAAATTTGTTAAATTCATTGATATAGTTATAATTTTTACTAGGTAATGTAAGAGAATTCTATCTTTTCTAAGCCTTGAAAACTATTAGGCCTAAACGCACTTATAATAAATAGCCTCTGAAAAATGACGCTTTCAGTGGGGCCAGTTTCTATTTTGAAGCAAAGGTTTCGATATGCAATGAGGGGATCGGGCTTAGGTATAAAATTATATTTAAAGACAATTAACATCAATAAACGGTAATCACTAATCAGATGTGATAATGTTTAACATTTTGTAAACAAACAGAGACAATGTTGAAGAAAATAATAAAGGAAACCCTCATTTATAACTGACTGAGTTATAACCTATTGCAAAATATAAACATCGGATGTTGTTTCAGTGTTTATTACCTATATGCTTATTACTCCAATGCGTCAGAACCCGTCATTTCAATTGAACATATTGATTCAGACGAGTAATATAGTTCTATATCCGAATAAACTTCCTCCTGGAAATTCGCTTCGATGAATAAAATCGAGAGGGAAGCAAATGGAGTGTATGCAATATCCTGGGAATAGTGTTACATGTTGCGAACACTTGACTCTTGAACATCAAACCGCTATGTGAATTTGTTTTGTAAGGGGTTGTTACAAGTACCAATTAAAGACATACCCAAGAGCTGTTTTTTCGTTTTTTCTGTTCAAATATTAGGAAACAGTGCACTCATTAAGCGTAAGGGCACTGGGTAATCAGCGAATTACTCCAAATATTGATATAGAATAACAATACCCTGCATCATAATAATAACGTTTATCAAAAAAATGTACGGAAAGAGAGAATACACTGTACGGCTTATTTCGGAATTTCAAGACATCTACAGTACAGGCTGCGGGAGCCTACACACATATCAAAACAAAACAATTGTTTACGCAAAACAATTGCCGAGTGCAATGCCAACCATAAAATAAATAATAAAAACGTCCATGATTATATAATTTTTGTTTCTAATTTTGCTCTTATTTAAAAAGTTTACGAACAAGATTTGTGAACTTAAAAGTTCTTGTCAAATTCCAAACACAGTTACAACTATCCCGGGAAATATAAAGTGCTTATTTAAGCAAGGTAGAAGTAAAATGCCATTATTTTACTTCATTTAATTTAGAAAAGGCATACCCAAGTTTGAAAGGAATAAACGATTACGTAGACTGAATTTAAATTTAATTCTACAAGTATTTCCAGTGATTTATTAAACTTAATCATAAGGTCATTTTATAAGAAAATGACGTGTTTATTTTTAAAATGGGAGGTTGATAGTCTGTCAACTATAGAATGTATAAATACAGTTAACATTTAATGAATATTATTCATGTAACTTAGAACAACTACAAGTAGTTAATACATAACATTGAACTTGTTGACTTCTTATTTTCCAAGATTTTTATAAATTAATATCATTCGCTGCAGTTACCTTTAAGAAATCGATATTACCTCGCGAAAATTATCATTTCCAATGTTCGTGGATGTGAGGATTTGTTGCACACACTCTGTCTTTCATTTATGCATATGTATACATACACACACACACACACATATATATATATATAATTTGAATCGTTAATCACATTAAATATTTCATCGAAGCGCAGACGCTTCAAAACTTCAAATATGTAAATGGTTACGAGTTTCGTTCGTTTTTAATTTTACACGTAACGGAAGAGCAGAGCTTTCAGGTTCCCTTCTTGTCACATGGGACATAGTCAAGTGTTGGAGGCATTAGTACGGAATAAGTACACATCTTTCCAGCTTTAACTATGATTTTATTAGTTTCCAGTAAAATAATATCATAGATAAAATTAATGTAAAGTCGAAATTATGTGTATATTAAATATATATAATATAATATTATATATAAATAATTATATATAATTATATATAATACATGTATAATAAGACAAGAAGACATCTTCGAACCTGCAAACGATCCTGATTTCAGAATTCTTCCAACATATAAATCGATGGTGTGCTTTTTGTTCACACGTATTATCCTTATAGAGAAAGAAACAAAGAGACGCAAAGAGTGAAAGCTCGTCTTTGAAGTAGAGGATGTTAGAAAGAATGCTTAAATTTCTAAGCAGAGAATATGAAACTGATCATCAATTATGACATGCAAATGAATATTTTGAAAAAAAAAGTGACATCACTACTTTGAAGAATATAAAGCACACCTTTCGATGTACTTCATGCGCATGTAGTTGTAATGCAACTGGCAAATTTCCTGATAAGGAGATAGCATTTTAAATTTGCAGAATAACTAACAAAACACTATCCAAAAAATTCAAACTACAGAAGAAAGAAAAAGTCAAACATGTAATTTCAGTGAAAAATAAAAACCACAATGAATGGAAAGTTTGTCAAACAGAAAATGATATCAGAAGACTGATTCATGGATGCTACAACAACATCAAAAGTGCTTCACCTCTACACTCCCAAAGAGAATATATCCGAAGAACTTAAAACTTACACAATTTGTGTTCTATTGCGGTTTAACATCAAGAGCAAACCACGTCGCAAGGATGGTTTCAGACATTCTTTCTTAGCTGTTCATCTTTGTACAGTTTTGAGAGATAATTACAGAAATGTAACATCAAGAAAGGTCGTTTATGGTCACTCAGAAAATATGTTGATGGCAATGATAATGATGGTAGACAGATTGTGAGATTGCTAGCAGAGACAAAAATAATTCAGGTAAAAAATCTCCAACAGTTGGAAGTAATCCTGAGAAATTCGTACCTTCAGAAACCCAAAACTGAACTCCACGGAATATTCACATACTTCATTGATTGCGAGCGGAGTACTATAACGGAATCTCCGGATGTAAGAACATTAGAACATAACTTGTAAGAATTCATAAATAAAGAGTATGTTCCAAATGAGCTTTTCTCATTCCTACGTCACACTGAAGCATTGAGGAAAGTTGTTAGTAATTTTGCATTATTTTTATGCGGAGATAAAGAAAAATACGCATACATTTATTTAAAAAATGGCACTAACTATAGCATATGAGAAAAAGTGAATATGTACTTTGCTCTGAAAAAGAAAATACCCAGAGAATGAGCAATTCAACAAAAAATGAACACGGTGAAAATAGTGGAAGTCAACTATCCGCGGTTATTTCTGAGTTTATGTAGTTTCTAACGCGTGTTCTGTCAATTAAATAAAGTAACTTAAATCCACAGAACAGTTCAAAGTTACAGCTACATCATGCAAGAAATTTCGAAATAATGGCTTATTATATGCTCAAACTGTTAGATTTTCAGTATGATTCAACTTAGTTTAGGATTTACAAGTTTGGGGCACAAACTACCAAGGTCATCATGCAACTTTGTTAATAATACAAATTCTAAAATTAATTTGAACTCCTACACCTCTATGCATGGTCCCAGAATCGCCGTACATTTTTTCATATTATTAGCTTCACATGCCTTCATGGCACGCATGCCATGCTGATTAAATCTTTCGGAACTTACATATGTGAATATTTAAAAGTGTGTGCAATATTGCTTCTGTATAAAACTAAAATCTTATTTAAATCTTATAAATTGTTGATTGGTAGTATGTGAGTAATGAGCTATGGCTATTTCACCGTTTATTTTAAAAAGTTAGACGTACCAAAGATTAAGATATACATGTATGCAAACGAGCTCAAGTTACGGTGAGCAAAAAGTTTATAGCAATTCACGAACCGGGGCCACTGATTATTGTAATATCTAAATATTTCCTGATTAATAGTTTATTGCTCAGTTCAACATAATTATCCATATTTTCCATGCTACAGTTTCTCAACTCTTCAAGTTGATGCACTGTCTTATTGCTGTGACAACCTAAATGCGTGCAAACCGCGTGCAAACTCGCGCTGCAGCAAAGATGGTAGAAAACCAATTTCATTCCAGTTCTTGCGTACTGATGTTATTTATAATGAAAATACTCCAAGTTCTGTCTCACTCTAAAAACTAACACCCAGTAACGACTATTGATATATTTCGTTTATATCTTTAAGTATTTGGCATGGGACGTAAAATAATTGCAAAAAGAACACCTGCCTAATTTATAGTTTACAAATATTTATATTTTTTAAAAAATTACAATTAAAATGTATATACACAAGTTGTTACAAATTGTATTAATATGTACACAAATTTGTCTCTTTTTCCTCTCTCTGCACGCTGTCAACAGTAGTGATAAATCAATCACCACCTATATGCTTTATGGTTAAAAATATATTTTATAAAATGTTACGCCACACCATCCTGTTAAACGCTGCATTACACAGCAATCAACGCCTCAGATTCTGCAACAAGGTTTCGCTTATTTATTCTGAATTGCTTATTTTATTACGATTAAACAAAATATAAATCGTTGTACATTTTTAGTTTAATCCAACGTCTTTCATTTCTACCCTTTCCAGATCACGACGCCGGCGGAATAACCCCTCCAAAGAGTGTGCGTCCTTCAAAAGTGTCGTTTTCGTTACTGAGGCGGAAACCTTTCCTGATTTGATTTATTTACAGACGCTCTTTAACATCTCAGGTCATCAGCGTCCCATTCTATTCAGGGCGTGAAACGGCCGACAAATTTTGCTCGGAGGCCTCTTCTTTCAGGCTTGAGGTGCTTTTACTTGCCTTAAATCCACGACACGGGATCCACGGCTTTACTTCCCTTCCGAAGGAGATTTTTACGCCCGAAAAAAATCCATCGATCCTGACCGGATTTGAACTATTGATCTAGGTTTTATCGCGGAAAAGAAAAAAATCTATTCCCGCATTTGCTTAAACGTCAGGAGAAAGCCCGATAATAATAATAATAATAATAATAATAATAAAAAAAAATTAAACATGTACGGTCCAAAGGGATTTGAATCAAGGACCTCTCGAATGGTATATGAAAGACTTACTGGTAAACAAAACTGTAACATTATGCCAGAACCACACAGTCAAACATTACTATTTTATCTTCTTAGGTCTACACACATATATGCGCTTTTTACAGGGAAGATGATCATTCATGCGTTGTGCGAAATTAGCTGCTTCCTTAAGTTTAGAAATGATAACTGGACCATGCGTTGTCTCAAGTGAAATCGAAAAATGCGTTTAGGGATCCGTGATAACGAGATACTGTCAACAAGTTCCAAGACCAGTCTAAAGCACAAAAACAGAGTGGCGCATGGAGATGCATGCGCAGCGATCGTTAACCATGACCTTTGTTATGGCATGGTTCTGTAATATAGTGAATCTAAGATTTCATTAAGAACTGCAAAATACAGTAGAGAGCTAACAACATTCTGCGCCTAAATGACAAATCTGGAAGGAGATGTTAGAAACAAATCGACAAGTATACAGCAATGGCGCAATGAGTCGTGCTAAATATTTTGAGTACCACTCATGTTTCCAGAATAGCAGAACGTCGGTGGAAGACTATGAGAAATCAAGATGACTGTCCATAAATTCAAACGCCGAAAATGTGGAGAAAATTAAATGCCCTATGCATGGAAATCGTCAGAAAACCATTCAGGACATTGATGTGAAATAGTGCATGCAATATGATGGAAGATACCAAGCACATAGCATTGAAATGTGCCGGGAGGGTAACTGGATGCTCCGTCACGAATACATTCGCTTCGTTATTAACGGATGGGTTTTTCAACCGTAAGGGCACGAATGCCCTTCGTCATGTGCATGATTAACCAGACTTGGGCCACAGACTTCTTCCTCTTCTAGAAGATGAAGTAGAAGTTGAGGGTTGTTTTGATTCCATGATAGGGATCCAGCGCTAATCAAAGAAGGTGCCTGACATGTTTTGAGATCAAAACTTCCAGGGAGATTTAACAAAATGGAAAAATTGCTGGGAGTGGTATACTGCAGTACAAGGAAACAAATTTGAAGGGTATTGTGACTAAATTTTATAAGAATATACTTTGTTGAATAAAGGCCTTATCTTAAAGCATTTTGATGACATAGTTCTTGCTAATGAACACTTGGATATGGACACTTATAAGGAACAGACCCTTTAGAAATGCATGCTCTCCCTCTTCAATTTTTTTTATTTAAAATTGTAATTATAAAATTCATATGCATGTGCGAAATATAAAAACTTGTTGCATTGCTTGTAGAAACAAATTATCTACATTTCTTTGTCCCACATTTGATTAGACTACAATGTAATGGAGAAATACTTGTACTTCATACACAACAATTGTAGTTTCTATGCTGTCCCATTTTAATTTACCAGTGAAATACCGAGAGAGCAGAAAATGATCTATAGATTGAGAAATTACACTTTAATTTCTGTTACTCTTAGGAACAATTTTAATTAACTTTAGTTCGGACGACATTTTAGCTATATTATATAGGGGTATGCGATAAGGATGAACTTTACTTATATACTCAAAGTTTTACTATTATTTAAATTCTAATTATGATTGGGTCGTGATTACTGATGGATATTTTTCCCCTTTAACTAAATATAGGTGATATTTTGGCGTGTATCCCCTCTAGATTCTTTATGCCTGAATCTTCTTTGTTTTTACATGCTAGCTCTGTAGAGTATCTTATTGTTGAGACATGTTTAAGTGTATTTTTAGAATTATTGGCATAAATTATACCTTTATTATATTTTTGCATAGAAGAAATTTCTTAAACATTCTGGAAGTTATATTAGTTCATCTATCGCCCATATAAGCAGAAAAAGATAGGCACATTTACTTCTGAAAATTGTGGAAGTAAGTGTGATACTATTATTCTAAATGTGAATGTCCTAAACTAAGTCTTACTCCTTAAACATGAGTCCCAAGAAATGTATTATTAAAGTTTACGGAACGTCCTTGTATGCCAACCATACAGACTGCGAGGAACCTTTCAAGAAAAGCGGAAGACTCTGGACAGACAGCCTTGAGTGTACAAAGGTCGGCGATTCAAATCCTCCACGGTGTATGTGGGACGGGGTGTTGCATTACTAAAATCTGGTCGCTTGGCTACGTCTGCATGACGGCGTACATACTGCATACACCGCTCTGTTGCCCAGGCACAAAGCTGGCGCCCAGCAAGTGGATGTAAAATGTGAATCAAGACACACAATATTACAGCAGGGAATTCTGGCTACTGATCTCATTCTCCGTCGTCTGTCCTTTAAAATGTGAAGAGTCTGTTACATCGCCGTCATCCAGAGCATATGAAATTTTTTTTTTACATTTCCTTGCTGTCCATCTGTTTTGGTTCAGTTAATTTTCAATTACAGCATATACGAGGGCTGGCTGTTCAATAAAAAAAATCGTCATAATTTTCTTGACAACATACCTTCACACATCCTTATGATTTAGATGATCTTTCTCAGAATAGTTCCAGTTAAATTCAACAGGAAGCAACACTGACTAGTGGAAATGCCTAAGAAGTCCTAACAGATTGAAAATGGTGTAAGCAATATATTCTATGTTAATTAGTCACAGGGTGTAATCGTACAATTTTATTTTACTTTGATTTCTGCAGAAAGGACAGAGTCAGACCATATATGCTGTAAAACTGTGAATTTAGTTTACGGAAAATTTAGGAACTCGACAAGAGTCTTTTGAGATATGTAACTGTATTGTACTTTTGAACACTTTTCTTTCAATACAGGTTCGTATTCCGGGAATTTTACATAAACGCATAGGAAGTTGAGTTTATTGACTGCAACGATTTATAACCCAAAATTTCAATACTCTTAAGAGCAGAAAAAAGCTGTTCATGCGGCATGTAGCTACATGTAGCACGGTATACTTCCACTTAGAATTAATGAACTGCCGGGCGAAAACAGGAGGCAGTAGGAAAAAAATTACGTGATTAATGAATGCTTTCAGTCAAAACGTTTTAAGCTATGCTGAATGAAATGTAACATGTTTTTGCTGTGTAAATAAAAATAAGTTTCAGCACTGAGAGAGAGAAAAAAAAATTACTTCACAGAACTTGGGGATTAACAGAATGTAGGACAAATCCTGAGGGATGTTAATAGACCTCCCAAAAGTTCTACTCGCGTGATTTGAGGTTCATTTTCCATGTTTCTTGTCTGAAACAAAATATAAATAATGATTGCCAACCTATTTTCTTATGAAGAGTTTTTAATTAGGGACTTTTCTTTCGTTCGTTAAGATAGTAAAATATTCGTTACTAAACGACCAGCAAAAGATTCTTACCGTCATTTTTCACTGGGCATTTGGCTTTCCAACTGGAGGGAATTTGGTATATCAAATCCTACCGTACTCATAACTCTTTCCTTCTAAGCTTCTTATTTCTTTCAAAGTATCCAAGAAATATACCTTCGTGAACTACGATGCTCACTATTAATGAACCTCCAGTGTTGCCGAGATCGTTAAGGCGTGGATTCGTGAGCGGAAGGTCGGGGGTTCGATTCCCGCCAGGATTCTTCCCTGACTGAGGTTTTTTCCAGGGTTTCCTCAGTCCTCATAAATGGTAAATGCAGGGAGATACCTAAAACTTAGACCTGAAACACTTCCTTCCTTAAAAATAATCCTTTCTCAATTTATCATATCATTTCATGTATCATCAGTGTGCACACAATTAATGCTTATTTTCTAGGAGAGTTACTGTGCCGAATGAGAGTCTACAAACTCGGGGTATAAGCCAATAAAGTATTCGGCTATATCAAGAGCAACTTCCCATGCAATATATTTGGGATTGGGAATAGAAGGTATATCTTTATTGTTATAAACTTCTATATACACATTACGAATATATTTATGCATGGGTTGTAGACCGTATATGCTTAAGTATAATATGCATAAACAGTAATACAAATAAAGCAATATTAATAATAGGGGCTGATTCTCCTACCAGAACTGTTCATTATTTTTGAGCCTTCCAACTTTCCAGTCTAAACCTGCCTTGTTCATCATATTCCATTCCTTGAATTGGGCTATGTTCATGTTATGAGCCTAATGTCCAGTTTAAAAAGATGTGGGAGAATCCGCGTAGCTCTAACACTACTAAACTATTTTGTCAACTGCAATAAAATATGCGCTAGTAAAAATATTCTGAGAGCATTTTGTATTATGTTGTGAAACTACGCGAGTGATAAGAGTGATATTTGCGCAATAAATTGAAGGACATAGAAACTATTTTTTAAAATGTACATAAACATTTTAAATCGTTGGGAACATTTTATTTTATTTATGAATTACTTATTTTTATTGAATGTTCCAATTCATACAGTCTTGCACAGTACAAGGAAACTGTGTCTGTTGAGCCGTAATTATTTCAATTAAACTGAGAAATATAATAAATTAAGACGGTTTAAAATAAAATGATAATAATATTGCTGTAAAATCAAAATAAACTTTGTAAATAACTGCTGAAAAATAGGTGGGGTGGCAGAGTATAGTGAGCTAATGGGTGTTTTTGGCCTTAGTACTACCGACAATGAATATTTAGGCAGCTGTATGAAAAGCCAGGTGAGCGTACAGAGTTAATAACTAATAAAGTATAAATTTGAAAAAAGAGATAATAATATTGATTCAATTAATATTTTTAATATATTAGAAAATATAATTAACATTAAATTGCAAAAAAAACAGGAAGCCAGGTGTTGATGACCAACAACTTGCAAGTATAATGGTGGGGGGATACACACACACACACACACACACACACACGCACATACGCACACACATACACTGCAAGGCCCTGTAATAGATTTCATTGATAAAAATAATTACACATTTCAGGATGGCTATAATACTAACGTAGCTGCAAGTGAAGATGGTAGAAATAAAACGAGAGTTTCAGGAGTTAAGACACAATTCCCAGGAATGCATAAGGAAGTATGTGCAATTTTTTGTCCAAATAAGTTTTTACCTTTATGGCAAATTGAAACTGTTATCTGTAATATTTCAAATTGAGGTAAGATACAAATGAATGGCGTCAATTAAAATGACTTATGCAATTATAAGAAATACGCAAGTAGTTAAAGCAAACTGATATTCTGATAGATAATTCCTTTCCTGTGCCAGAATAGTTCCAAAAATGAACATTATATCGCCATAAGTTATCTGGTAAGTAATTCATTCTCCCTTAAACATGTACGTTCTTAAAATTGGATTCCATTTATAAAATTCTGGCTAAATATTTAAATATAATAACATAATTGTGGTCTTATTAATAGTCTGTGTCATATTAATAATTTATATTTATTTCCACATTTTATTGCTTTAAATGAGTGGCAATATGAATAAAAATAGTAATACAGTAGCCATGAATATGTTGCAAATTGCTAAGAGTGAATCAGACGATTGAAAGCAGGATAATTTTGATAACTATGAAAATGATTAAATATGCAAATGTAAGTATAAAAGGCTAATTTTATTTTAATATTTTGCTATCTACTCTACTCTATAAAAGTGAAAACTGTTTATGATTTAGATTTAATTCAGAAAAAATGAGACGCTAATTACTGAAAGATGTGAATAAAAAATAGTTTTCTTTCTAGTTGTCATTAATTTTATTATATGTGTATGCATACAAAGAGGAAAAAGATCCACAAGTTCAGAAATTGCATTTCCACATATTAGCAATCTAGTGTCTAGAACGATCTTGGATTAGAAGAAAGTTCTTGGTACTCCCCTTGTTTCATTTATAAAGCAATTTCGCAAGTATAATCGTAATGTTCATGACCTCAGCACTAAAGAAGCATCAGGCTCGCATTAGAATGAGAGTGTAAGAGGATTGGAATCGGATGAAATTGCTTATGTCTTATAAGAAGTTACAGAGGCAGCCTATTGCTGAAGTAAATGTGCAAACATAATCACAATTTTTTATGTGTTGCATCGTACTTCGTGAAAAGTACACCTTAAAAGAAGCAGTCATCATTTTTAGAACCATGTCACATATACAGAGTGGCATGCTGGTCATGCTAGAATTGAAAAAAAACATGCACACCAATACCAAATGGTGAGAATGGTTCCCGTCAAGTTGTCTAAAAGGTTCGTCATAACCAGAATAATATCACTGGATTTCTTTAGTTTTAAAATTTGCTAGAAAACACCTAAAAATTATGATGGAGAAAATGTAATTGCCTCTTCTTAAACCAAGATTAGTTTCGTCTTCTGGATTATCTTTATCTTCTTCTTCAGAAACCAGTTTTCAACCCTAGATGTGTTGCGCAAACAAAATGGTCCTAAGACCAGCTTAGTTCAAAAACCAAAGGAGAGAATTGCGATATCAGCAAAAAAAAAAAAAAAATGATGAATACCTTTTCAGTCTCTAGAAAATTTTTACATGACTATCGCGAGTTTTATAAAAATCTCCCATATTCCTGAAGAAAAGAAGAACAATAGTGATCAAGAATAAAGCTAAAAATCTGAGTCCTTTAATACCTAGTAAGTTTGTAATGTTCACTTAACCTCTAAATTTGTTTTACATTCCCATTGCTCCTACTAATGTAATTATTTCCGGGGCTTAATATTAAAAAGAAGTGTGTTTTATGGCAAAAGTATTTACTTGTTAACATTTGCTTATATCAGAAGAGGAATATCGTATAATATTCAAGTTAAAATAAATATTTTAAGAGTTTTTTTTTTATAAATTTCTGTGTAATTTGAAACAAACATATGTTCTGGTGATGATAAAATGCAAGTTACAAAGGTGCACGGCTATTCTTGATTTTTATATTCCTTAACCAATATATGTGACCCTTTTGAAAATGTTAAAATATTAACGATGTCCCTTTTACTGCATAACCACAGAAGTATACGTTATTCTCCCTCTGGTGAAATATATTATTTATAAGTTAAAGATAAATTGAAAATTATTTAAATTAATTACAAAGTTAATTATTTAACCCTATATATATATATATATATATGTGTGTATAAGTTCCCTTTTACAATTAATGCACTATTTAAAAAAATATTTAAAGTTTAAATGAATGAAGAAAATTATTTTAAAATAAAAATATTTAGAAAATAAAGTGCAGGAGATATCTTTAATTTTTAATTTTTAAATAAAAAAGCATTAAACCACTAACTTTTTAGCATTAGTTCTATTTCCTGGCAGTATAACGAAGGTAGATTTTTGAGAGCTAATTAAAAAGGAGTTTATTATGAATGCATTTTAGTACAAAACCTTCTTCCCTCTAGTCTAAAAGCCTTAATTAACAATGGTAAATCCTTCATATCTGCTCTTAGAACATACCTGTGTGAAAATGCCTATTATCCTGTAAAGGAACATATAAGTAATAATATGATTAAAAAGAATTCTAATGATTTATATCGATGTATATGTAAATGGGTATGTAGTAAATTTTGTGTGACTGAATAATTTGTCTGTTTCTGCTTCTCTGGTTTTTTATTGTTTTGACTGAACTCTTTTGGATGTTGATTTTTTCATTTTAATTGTAACCATTTATACACACATGCACGATATTTTTGTAAGTATAGAATGTGTGCTACGTTCGTAGGTCTCTGTTACTGTTTCGCCAAATCACAAAATGCTCGAGGAACTAAACTAAAAGACCTTGTCTTAAACGTAGCGGTAAAATCGAGAGAGGCTAGAAACAGGAAATAGGTATATTAAATAGATAATTGTATTTTACCAATAATGAATGCAGCTCACTGATGTGTAAAATAAGGCCATACTTTAGAAATAGACTAAAAAACCAACATTATATGCTTTCCTGCTTAACCAGAACATATGTGCAGGTTCTTACGGTTATTCGTTTTTACAGATGGCAGCACTGAGGTATGATCTATGCAAACCAGGCGAGAGCAGGAAGGTGTTACAGTATACGAGCTCTGGCTAATGCTATGCGAATAGAGGATATCATGCTGTATACCAGTTTTCTGCAACGAAACTTATTTTCGGAGGTATTTTCTCCGTAAGCTTACTGCACATGTAGTAAATATAAAGTATCGGATTAAAGTGGGAGTTGGGAATAAGGTATGAAATATGATTGGTAGGGGAACATGCTGGTGTCTCTAAACTGAGGCTAACCATGCGGCCTTAAACGACGAAAGAGAGCAGTAAAATGCAAATGGCCAAAAGGAACTAAATCTGCATTTTTAATATGAACGGCCTCTCGTTGCGTTTCTGCAGTACAACAGACGTTCCTTGAAAGGCAATAAATGAAACATATAAAATGTTATTCCACTGTCCCATTTTCCTTCTGTTTCTGGATATAGGACCGTTTAACTATGCTGTACACTTACCTATGCAATACTTCGTACTTTGCCATAGATAAATGAATAAATGTGATGCTATGCAAGAAACAATAAATACGATTATCATATGATACGTAGCTCATCATTCTAAGCACGGCCTTAATTTTGTATTTAAAAACTTATAAATAACAAAGCAAATAATTCTGTTTCAGAATTTTAAAGGAAAATTCACGTTTCACCCTAAAATAACAGTGCAGTTTTTAGTTACTTTGTGTTCATTTTGTTATTATTGTGATTTTAGATATTTTAATGTAATTAATATTAAAATTTTAAATTAATATATATTTACTAATTCTCATCCATCTGTATGTGGCAACGGTATGAATACTAACCAAAACAATGTAAAATAAACCACAATATTCAGAAATATTTAACTATTTTTTGCATAAACTGAAACTCTCTGTCATCAAAATACCCCTATTAAACACAATTGCAATTTAACCCTCTATATTCTTGGATCCTTAAATTAAAGCACAATGACGATTCATGATTTCATGATTCCTGTTTATATATTATAAAATGTTTTTCATAAAAATGCAAACGTAGCTTTCTTAAGAAGTTTATTGTATTATCTGTAACCACAAATTAACTTCGAAACATATTCATTAGTTATGGTTCGGTGGTGTATTCAAATGGGGAAAGTATGTTTACAATATATGCGAGGGCAAAAAAAGCATTCAAAACTGGTATGCTCATGTTTAAGAATTATAGAATGATGCATTATCTCAAAATACGTGTAGTTATTACATTAGGCTTGCCACACTGACCCCAACGACGCACCGCCACGGGTGGCCGAGGTCATTAAGGCGCGGACTCGTCAGCGGGAGTTCTGGGGTTCGAATCCTGCCAGGACCATCCCACCTGACTGCGGTTTTTTCCAGGTTTTCCTCAGTCCTCATAAACGACAAATGCCGGGGATGTACCCTAAAACTTGGCCTGGAACATTTACTTCATTAAAAATTCTTTCCTATTATATCATTTCATCTCATGCATCATCAGTGTCCACCGCCTGTGATGCCTCAATAGTAAAAACGGGCGTTAAACACTATTAAAAAAAATGAACCCAACGATCTTTCTTCTTTCTACTGTTATTCAATCTTGATTTGAATGTTGTATAGTGCTAAGGCTTACTGAACTCCTCAAAATTAGAAGGGATAAGAGACACTTGCTAGGCTAAAATCGCTAAAGGGTGCAACATGAATTTATTAAGTAGCTTTAATTAAATTGCACATAAATATGAGTCAGAATAAGCCAAATCTGTGTGCACAATTTAAATAACGGCTACAAATACATAAACACAATAATGAAACGAATAGTCACATCTACACACAGATAGGAATTAAAACCAAAGTATTCATCTTATAATTAAAAAAGCTTCATTCGACAATATTAAAACAAGAGTTTTTAATAAGATTAGCAGCAGTGCACCCCAGTTACTTAAGGCAGCATTTTATTCCTACATACCAATGCAAAAATTAAAATCTAATACAATTTTAATTTCAAGTATTTTAGGTTAGAAGCAGTTAAATAGTTATTATGTACTTTATCAAAGAAAAGTTTGTGGAAGACTCCATAATTGCACCAAAATACTCAAGTTGCCAAATATATATGCAGAAGAATGATCTGGATGACGGTTACTCACTTTCTGCTCCAAAAAATTAGGTAGGAAAAGCGCATGCGCAAAGAACACCGACGAATTAGGTTTGAAGTGTAGTTTGTATCCGTACAAACAGACGAATATCCCTGGTGCTCTTTGTACGGGTAAGTTACAGACAGCACTATGCCAACTCTATAAGTTTTGCATGCATTATTTTAAACCTAAAAAACCAAATGCCACAGCACGGAACGGCAGCGGAAGAAGTGGGATTGGAGCCACAACCAAAATGAAAAATGAATCCGCTTTTAACACTATAAATATTGCATTTATTGTTATTTTGTTAAACGTAACGTAACATAAAATGCAATCCAAGCGCTGTACTCCGTAACTTTCAAGCTGCCATTATAAAACTGAGTTTTTCAAGCATGTTGTCTTATTGGAATTCGCAATTCATTCATTCATTCATTCTCTCTCTCTCTCTCTCTCTCTCTCTCACACACACACACACACACACACACACAAACACTAACTTAACCTAATTTCGGGTAAATCCTAGAAACTTGTGAAATCAGTGGTTTGTTGGAGGCTCGCTACGGCTTCACGGCCTACGCTCGACTCTACTTAGTAAATATAAATTGCAAATTTAGTGCGCGAGGTCTACCTAGACAGCTCTGGAACTGTTGTCACGATGCTTCTGAAACATTTCTCGGTAGTGCTGGGAATCGAGCCCGAGTACCTTAAATAAGCAGGTAGAATTACCATTAGGCCACGGAATCGAATAACTATATCCATCTACAACCTAATTTGGTCTGTACTTTTAAAATCTTGCGACATTTCTTATATACAAGATGGTTATGGGCTATAGGAACTTTTGTTTGACTTTGGGATGTGAATCACGATTTTCTTGCAAATCCAATCTGAATCTACAGGACCTCAGTTCCTCACCTTTTTACAGATGAACACCAGAGACATTCTCAAGTTTGTGGTTGCGCCGCTGCATATGTAAAACCAGTGATTCTTAGATGCCAAAAAGATGTTTTATACAGAAATAAGAAAACCTAGTCGTATTTAAGAGTACTTCTTTATTGTAATTTAATGATTATTAGATCTTGTCAAATAGCTTCTGATCTGCATTTCCATTTGTTAACCAGAAAGGAAAATAACATCGAAATGTATGTAAACTTATTAGAATTTTATTTTCTTTTAAATGCAATGCATAGTGCGAGGAATTTGTGATGTAGAAATAAAAATGAATTTGTCATAATATTTTCTCAGGATTAATTAGGAACACGGGTTACTGGTAGAATTAACAAAATACCTGTCTAAAACCAAGAACGAGAAACTTTACCAAGATCTTATGCTACTCAGCGGTTTTTTATTTGTTTAGTTACCAAAGAAGTTATCAGCCAATGGACAAAATTATTATAACGTAAACAAATAAAATTATATAGCATAGTTTATGTAATAAATGGAAAGAAATGTAAGAAAAATCTAAAATTATTTTAATACCTAAGAAAATTTGGAAGTTATACCCATAAATATATTTTATGTGTACTCGAGACTTTTATAAACATTTTATGTATTTTTAAATCTACTTTACCTAGAGTACACTCATTATAATAATGTATATTAGCGTCTATTTCATTTTAATTTAGCCATGCATTTGTTAAGGCTCTAAAGCTGCATAATTCAGAATATCGTTGCAATCTGACATATTTTATAAGTATTATCCACAATTTCTTACTATAAGTTGAAACTCGTATCCTATAAGAACGAATGTACATTTTACACAACTAAACAATGCCTCTGATCGCCACCTTTTCAAACTTGATACTCAACAAAATAAACCACAGTCCAAAGAAAATAAGATATTAGTTTTAATTAAGATTGCATGTAAAGAATTAGAATATTTTAACGCATAATTATGCCCATGTTATCCTTGAAAAACTATAAAGAACAGTAGCAGGGATGCAGCAATGAGAGAGGCAAACAAAAATTAATTATATTGTGGCGTAATTGCTTGAGACTGTAGTGAGGGCTTGTTGTTTTAGCATTATTTGGAGAAATCGTTCCTTCAGTGAAAATGTCCGTGAAGTTTTTTTTTTTTTTTTTTTTTAATTAATGAGCGGTCTTCAACCTGATTGGTTTGGAGTTTCCCCACCTAGCAGCAGTTAAAATGAGACTAGATAACATGTAAGAAAAGAACAGTTCGAGACAGGCTCGCAAGTAGATCGGACCTATTGATGTCTTATCTCTTTTCTCCCGCTAAGGTCGGTTCTTGTGGTGTAAGTGATAACCATACTTGCTTCTTAAACCCAATATCGCGGGTTCAATCCCGTCTAGGATCGATGAATTATTTTCAGGCGTAGAAATCTTAAGTACGGCTTCCTTCGGAAGAGAAGTAAAGCCGTGGGTTTCGTGTCCTAGATTTACGGCATGTAAAAGAACCTCAGTCTGAAACAAGAGGCCTCTAGCAAAATTTATTGGTCGTTTCACGCCCTGAATTGAATGGGACGCTGATGACCTGAGATATTAAATAGCGTCCGTAAATAAATCCAATATACAGGAGTTGCTCAAAAACATGTTAAAGTCATTTAAATTAAGTATGTAGTAACTGTAGCTCTATTTGTTAACCAGAAATAATGTAATACGTTTACAACATGGTTTAGTGAATTACAGGTGTCTAATTTAGAATTTTCCACTCATATTCATAGCCAAGCGAGTGTGGTGATAACCGTGTAGTTCACTCTTTCAGTTTGTTAGGCCCCGTAGCACTATGTTCTTATTCTTGCATGTCGTAGAACGTCCTAACATGACTGCGTGATTAATAAGACACGTCGAAAGTAGATTTTATGGGCACAGTATTTGTCATTCTTATTCCAAAGCCGAAAGCATAATAGTGAGAATTAAAAGTTTGTTTTAAATAGAATTTAAATCCGTATTTACAGCTTAATTATTAGACAGACAAACATTTGCTTATCCTCCCTTGAAAAGTCGTGGCTTTAATTGCGGCCTCATTTTCTACACCATGTAGGTTAAAGATTGAACGCTAGAAACGCATAACCGCAATTGGTTATGAATTCTTCCTATACAGTTTCAGATAATCGTCATGAATTTTTTCATTATTATTCAATGTTAACAAGGGAATCGACACTTCAACGCTTTTCGTATTAAGTTTATAAGTATATGTCGATATACTTATACCTATATGTCGATATACCGGTGTGAAATATAATTTGATCTATATGACGATTAAAATAAAATAAATTGATATACATATATAAAATATATTTTATGCCTCCTGCATTTTTTACTGTTTTTGCTAATTTGATGACATTAAGGGAGAAGGAAAGGTTCAGAAATTGATTTCAAACATGCCAATGGTAAACCACATTACGTATCCATGCAGTATTGTTTTTATGCGATGTTCATCAATCCATGTCTTGTTCTTAGAAGGGTGTGCTTGTAAAGTTACAAGCTAAAAAACGTCCTCTGGTCAACGCATTGAAGCGCAGCGGAAACAAATGACGTCGAATTCACTTACAAAACCCTCACCTGACTGATGGCCACTCGCAGCACCAACAAGTTCTCTCATTATTCGCCTGTCATATCGAGATCACCCGTCATCAATTACGCCAAGAGATTTGTTTGAGTTTCTCGTAAGTTATTTGGAAGGCAAAGTGGTATATAATGGTGAAAGTGCTCAATGTGTTGCTGCAGGCATTCTATTACTAAGGAAACGACCTAAAACTGTGTTTAAGTTCAACAGGCCTAATTTCACTCGCCATTGTGTGTGTTGATGACATTTTAACCAAACTGACTTTAATAATCGATTACATATACAGGGTGTCCCATTTAACTTGTTTATCAAAATAACTATTTTCTCGTGCGCAAATGAAAAAAAGTATTAAACTTTTTTTTTAAACATAATGTGGGATTTCTTGCTGAGGGTATAATTTTTGTATCTCCATTAATATAGTAGTAGAAATGTAGTAGACAGAAAGAAGGACGAGAATTCACAAGACCGGAGATTTTATAGGCCCCAGCTATAAAAGTCAAGCAAAATGTACAAGAAGAAGGGAGGAAGGAACCCTTAGATATACATCTCTTTGCAGATATTGTCCCGTCACACCCTTTAAGCAACCGTCCCAAAGAAAACTTGCAGTTTGTCTGATGAATTCCGTAGCATTAACAAAGGGAAATACTTTTGTATCGAAATATAAAGACCGGGGGGTGATTCAGCCCTAGAGAAAGTAGGCCAAAGGTAGCTGGATGCATCATGTGAATGACCGCCTATGTTGTTCATAATAGCGGAAAGTCAAAGCTTAAAGAGAGTTCTCAAAAGTCCTTTGGGCAGTTCACCGTAGCGTCATCAGAGAGACAGTAAACTATATAGTTCGCAAGATAATGGAACACTCGGTATATGGCGTGAATATACAACATTCTGAAAAATATTCTATTCGAAGGAAAGAGTTTGGAAAATAATTACCTCAAGAACAGAAACAGAAACGATCTTGTGGTGCTGCAGGCATTAACTCCTAAGCTACAAATGTGTTTATGATTAGCCAAGAAAACCGAAAAACAATAGTTTATCTTAAACTAATAAATTATTCTATAAAATGCTGAGCATTATAATATGTAATATGTTAATGTTCAAAATCAGCCCGCATCGCATTACTGTTTGTTGCGCCATACGCCAGGTGAATGTCAGAAAGTTCTTCATAATTCACACTATTCGTTTTAAACAACAGCCACTCCATACAGTAAATTCAACGAGTAAAGTGTTATTTCATTAACCTAGGCTCAAGTACAGTAATCGATAACAAAACATATGTACTGTAGTTTTTAAAACTCTTTATCACTTCCACTAAGATCTGTACACTAAGTGATAATGCTTACTTGTGGGTAATTTGAGTTGTAACCTGCTTATGACTGCGCCTTTGCCAATGCACATTCGACTGAATAAGAACACATGTCACATCGCAACATAGCTACGATGGCGATCTCTGTTCCAGATTGAAGTGTCTAAAACCTCCATCCTCATTATCAAAATATTTAGTGTCAAGCCCTCTTTGTACAAGTAAATTCTTTGTGTATATATATATATATATATATATATTGCCGCACTCTGTATACATGGAACATAATTATGAAAAGTGGAATATTGTCACGTATACTGTGGAGGCGAATAATATATCGATGTATTGGTAATTTTTATTAGGAGTTTGTTGTATCATATATTCTTAACTTTAACATTTTACTGTAAATCCAGGATGTACACATTTATTAAAAGAACAACTGGTTATCCACTTCCCATGACATCCTATGACCTTTATCTTGCCATCATCTTCCTCATGGCAACCAGCAGATTTCTGCTGAACTTAGATATGTCATGTGACTCTGGGAATGTCCTGGAACACTACTTGCTGGTCATGTAATTTAAACTCAAGGCGGTGGCACACCATATTTGGTATATGTCAAGTCAGATTGTACAGACCCCCTAGGAAACTATAGTCTTATATAAGGAGCTGTAAGCCCTGAGAGGCTGAGTCTGGTTACTGAGGCAGAGACTAGACTAGAGGCTGGGACCACCGAGACTAGAGGCTGGATGCTGGGGCAGGGCTGAGGCTCTCATTGTTTCTCTGGGTCGCTCTCTGGCTGATGGACGGGCGGCTGTTGTTCGGCCGAGGACTTACTGGACTCGCCTCATCCACAACGTGACATCTTTCACCTAAGGTAGTATACCAAACCCTCTATGGGTGTCTGTAGTATACTTGAATGGACCACTCCATAATAAAAATTATTGTGAACAAGTCAAGCGGGTCTTTACATCATGATCCAAATCGCTACCGTCCCAATCACGTTTACGGGCGTGACAAATTTTAATGTGTTTTTACCGCAAGCTTAGGTCTTCACATAGTGTCCTTTATTTTTTTGTGGCTTGCAGTATGAACGTCCAATATAAGGCTATTAAAAGTAAAGTACTTTTTAAAGTAATTAAAATGTTACATATATATTTTCCTAAAATCAAAAATTGCTTTTTACTTTGAATATTTATTGAGGCCAAGTTTTTTGCTTGGCTTATTTGGTCATTTATGTTAAACATTAAAAACCAACGCCTTTCAGCTAAGGGCCAATGCCTCATGGATAGCGAACATATTACGTTAATATATTTAACGCCCGTTTAAACACCGAGGCATCACAGGGAGTGTACACTGATGATACATGAGATGAAAAGATAAATTGGATTTTTTTTTTTAATTTATTAAAGGAAGAAAGTGTTCCAGGCCGAAGTTTAGGTATCTCCCCGCCATTTATCATTTATGAGGACTAGGAAAATCTGGAAAGAACCTCAATCAGGGAGGATGGTTCTGACGGTAATTGAACACTAGATCTCCCGCCCACGAGTCCGCACCTTAACGACCTCGGCCATCCGTGACGGTTCTCAGGTAATGAAATGCTTACTGTTATGCAAAATAGAATTCCCTTCTGATTCACCTACTAGGAAATCCTTTTCTGTGCATATATTTTACCTTAGGTCAATTTTAGCCATTCTATTTAACGCCCCCCCCCCATTTTATATAAAAAAACCGGAATATATTAACTATTCAGGAAATAATGGAATATTGTTATAACTTTTATGCTCTAAAAGTACTATAAAGGATGAACAAACTTGATAGTCACACTGGACAATTATATTGCCGTCTTTCAAGCACATTACATAACATATTAAAAGCCTCTACTAATTTTAAATGCTTTCTAAAGCACTTTAATCCTATTTGTAAGCTGCCGAAGGCGTAAAATGTGTAAAAGAGTTTGATTTATGATACCAGATTTTCAGATTAGCTAAGAAAAATGTGTAATTTAGATAGTATTAAAAATGAAGACAGGACAGCCACGAAAATGAGAAAATAATGACAGTGTGCAAGAAAAGACCAAACCCAATAAAAAATTAAAAATTCCATTTAAAAGATCCACAAAAATAGTCACTATATTCTCAAAGTCAGTCACTAGAATATTACCCAAAGGCGATCGTAAAACGGATAAAATGATGACATTTGAAATGGAACTTAGGAAAACTGCATTTTTATTATCCTGAGGGGCACATGTGTGGATTGACGATTCAACCACAGATATTGCTATGAGAAAACTGAGGAAGAAAACAGCTTTCAAAATGAACTTGTTAATGTGGAGAAACAGAAGGGCAGCACTTTAAAGATACATTTTTGAAGTATGGTAAAACCTGCGCCGGAATATTAAACAGTCTCAGAGGTGCCGTTTCAGATAATCGAATTTAAAACCTTAACTGATCATGGACATTTGAGCTAAAAGTTTAAAGAACTACGAATGCCAATCATAGCAAGAACCCGCTATTATTCAAAAGTGCAAAGTGACATCAAAATAGCAAGGGCATAAGCGTAATGTGAACTAGAGATTGAGATCAAGTAAGGAATTAAAGAAGCATTAACATGAAAGCGTTATGAGAGGGGGTTTGTGTAAGTATCCTGTTGGGGAAACAATGAAATATGCAGTAGTTATGGACACCGAGCTCAGGCGTAATGGGTACATAAAGACTGCATTAGTAGTTCAGAAGATATCAGTATGTGACGTTTCTGAAACACTAGTTGTTGCAACACCACTTCCATTTTAATTACTTAAAAAAAGCGAGATGGTAGGCAAAGAAGTAGAGGAGATTTAAATCAATTTCTGATGAAAATGAAACAGCTTAAGATCTGAAAAGCCTGATAACCTGGGGCGGGGCAGAAAACAAATTGACTGAATGGAATTTTTTAAAAATATTTGATATATTTTGAAAAATTATTTGTTTGGTATTTATTTTATTATATTTTTATTTAATTTGTATATTTTTACTTCTTAATTTATTTCATTATTTATTTTTATTCCTGATACAAATGTTTTATAGCTAATATAATATCTTGTACTAAATCAAACGTACCAAATGTATCATAAAACACGTACGGTCCGGTCCGTTGACACGCGCGGCTGTTGAAGTTGTTACGTATTGTGTTGTTCACTGCAATGAACTCCCCTACTGCTACTATGTTGAGAAATTTGCTAAAATTGCAAACTTTGTTGTCAGAATTCTGATATATGAGTATTTAATTTTTTAACACTGGACTGACAATTTATTCCCAGTACTGCATCTTCACAGACCTGCCATAAGCCCCGTAAGTACAATTGTATTTATTAATATCGGCATGGTTATCCGCGATGTCTATGTTTTTCGTTATCAAAATTCAGTAAGTGTTCCACGACTCTTCCAAACTGAATAGAAGAACAGAACATCACCTTGACCTATCCCAAAAGCACAACAGGAAACGAAAAGAACAGTAGAAAAGATTCTGGTCTTATCCTTAAATGTTTTAGTTTATGTGTTTAATCGGCTACTTATATCCGAGCCGTAGTCCTGACGTTACTCGTGGCCAAGAGAGGCGGTGTTCGGTTCTGTGCAGCGTACTATAAAGTAATGAGAATGTGTATGTTAAACAATAACAGTTACAAACTTTTAGATTTTTGCTTGAAATTCGATTAACTGCAGTATTTAGGCCAAACCTTTAATCAGCTTTAAGCTACTCTTACAACTTAAGAAAGCTTGACGCTTGGTTCCCTAACAAACCATCTTCGTCGGTTGCTTCAGTAAATATTACTATAAAACATACAGGGTTTTAAGTCAAAACTTCTCAATCTGAAGAATCACTTATTTAACACAAGCTTATTTAATAAAAAAAAGCATGTCAATTTAGTAACTGACCGGATTTTTTAAAACTAATTTTTATTTAATTTTAGGTTTCACTCCTAGAACCACAGCTATCTCCACTTTGATAATTTAGATGATACCTCTTGTTTTAGTTGCTCATAATTTAAAGAGGTTACTATTATTATTATTATTATTATTATTATTATTATTATTATTACTTTTTTATGGTTGTCTAGCATCTTGAACGGATGTTATTGTTTTAAATTGGACAGAAAAATACTGTAAAAACTACTTAGCGTTTCAATGTGATAGTAATAAATTGTTTCAATATGACGTATTTCCTACATGAAAGAACCGAATATAAGCGAATTAGTCAGAAGTTTCGAAATAGGTGGTATTACTTACATTTGTAATTGTAATTTTACGCAAAATAAATATGTTTTTCGTTCTACAACTCTTTATTTCCCCAGTATATAATTAGATGAGAGAGATCCATGGTTCGTGCCTGTAGGACACGGTAGCTCAATTGGGAGAGCGTCAGCCTGGCATGTTGAAGACCCGTAGTTCAAATCTCAGCCATGACCCGAATTATTCAAATCTAATTCTTTATTTCCAACTTATGCCCTACACACGGCTAGTGTGAAAGAACAATTTTCATATTTAATAGCATTCCAGGTTGCCAGACAAACAGAAAACAAAAGACGTGATAACAATTGCATACTCTTTCAAATCTTAATATCAAAGTGTAGGGTGATGTTTGAAATTTCAAAGTAGGGATGGCTGGGATGAAGGTGTAAAAACATAAATGTATTCAAATTTGGTTTTACACTTCCCCTCAATAACTAAACTGACATGTTATTGCTTAAATTAAGTTCAAGTTATATAAATCGTTTATCACAATGAGAAATTTTGAAATGAAAGCTTTGTAAATTTATTTTCTTATTTGTATTTATTTGCTTATTTTGAATGTATATCTAATAAACGTTTAACACCATATCAATAGTGTCAGAATTGTTATGCTTAAAAGATTAATAACTATTTACAGGAATGCAGTTTTGAACATTTTTAAGCTGATATCAACATGTTTATAACACATTAATTCCACAGTGGTGAGAAATTATTATTTTCTAACAACTTTGGTTTGGTAGTATTTTAAATATGTTATCCGAGTGTGACTGATACTGTTAATGATGTGTGCTTTGGCGGTGGGATGCAATTTGTTTATGGCTTTAGCGTATTAAATATGAAAATAGGAAGCTAACTGATCGCAGTTACCTAACATAATTTCGGCATGATAAGGATGTCATAAGTTAAAGATTTTAACCCTCTTGGCACTTTGTTTCCCATATAAACACCTCACGTAACTATCTTTATGCATAGATTTATGCCCTTTTTAATACAGCGCTGTATCAGTGCTGATGTGGTCTTTGCCACTGGGGGTGGTAGAGCTTTAATCGTGTGTTTATACCCTTGTATATAATATCTCGCGAGCACGTGCCAAATCACTTGTCTGACATTGTGAACAACGTGTCAGTGCGCAGCTGTTAGTGGAGGTAATGGACCCTAAAAACGGTGTTGGTGCATTTCTCCAGCGAATATATGAATTGAAATACAGCCGGGATGTAGGCTACAACAGTATTGGAGAGGAAATGTGTTTCAAATGCGTTTGGAATTCATGAGAGGCAAATGCCAGCAACTGAAAGCGACATGGGTCAAATGTGCTCTCTCCAAGCTGTTTATGACTGTCAGAATAGAATACATTGACTAGGTTCTACCTTATTCAACATTCGATGTATTGCTAAGTTGCTATGTTAGTATTGGCGAATTCCGCAGACTGTTTGCCAAGTTACATCGACGAGTTGATTAATTAACTAACAGTGTCTTTCTTTGTTCTCATTTTGCATTTTCCTATCAATTATAATATATGAGGTACATCGCAGTCGCCCCAGATTTAGAAACTCATTTACCTTAAAACTAAAACTTTCATTTTGGTTCTATTTTCTAAATAATTCCTGCAATATTGGACGTAATCAACGATGCAAAATAAGCTTTAGACTAACATTTTATCCTCCTTGTAAATCTCATGTGTATTTTAATTTTCTTACTTTCAGCATGTGTTTATATCGGCATGAATCCATTTCAATATTTAGTAAGATAATTCCATTAAAAACTCCGTCCATCGATATTTCATTATCGTCTTTTTGCTCCATGTCGTCACGTGAATGTCATTGTGTGACTTTCAAGTTTAATTTCATTTGCCAACACTTATCTTGCCTTAAATGCTCCGTGACTTCTCCTTTGAGCTGCTCGAGTGATAGGACGCAGGCAAGAAGTTCCCTGGGAATGGGACTTTATTTCGGCTCTCTATAGAAATTTAATAAAGCTTATTGCTTAGTTGGTGATCCAGATTTTTAAAATCTTTTAGGGTTATTTTATATATTTATATGCAAATACAAGCTTTCTAGGGAGGAATTTAGCCATTTCACTTTTGCAGTTACTGAGCTTTAATGTTGTACAGAATTTGTATGATATAACTGTATCAAAGTGTACCTAACTTTTGCTACCCAGTTTGACAGAATTTCTTTGTTTCCCATTTTTTGGCAATTACATAGTATAGATGGTATGTTTTTGTAGAAAGTTTTGTAAGTTTAAGTACATGTTTTACTTATTATTTTAATATTTCATAAATTAAAATTTAGTAGCAAATCATACATTTCCATAGATTCCCTAAGCATTTATTCCATGGATTCCCTAAGCATTTAATATATATTACGGTTATTAATAATTAAAAGAAAAAAGATATACCAAGAGAACTACGCTAGCCAAAATATATAAAAAATAGTCACAACGCTACAGTTGATAACAGCAGAGCGCGGTTGATTAAATAATAAATGTTCTTCCTATACTCTAAAAATATTAATAACAACATTTAATTTTCTATTGCCTATTAGTATTATTTCTCTGAGAAACTATGAAATTCTAAATGCCTAATCATTAAATCCACAATTGTGTTCGGAAGTTGTGCTCCTCTCCAAATCCAAAAGCACTGATTTATTTACAGGCGTCGCATTTCTCTCATGGAAGCACTGCTTAAAGACGCCGCAGACTAGTCTCAAGATGACAGGGAGAAAATTAGAGCCAATTAAAAAATTACAACTCCTTTCTTTCAATATAAGTATCTAAATTTGCTTTATTGCATGAGGACTACATCGTTGGAAATCCTAATATATCCACCAGAATATAATTGGTGATATGGTATAAAATGTCTTAAATATTACGAATTTATTCTCACACAGTGTAGTGTAAGAGTAAATATTATTGGACATTTCTGTTCTAATTATGCAGATTTGTTTGTGTATTTGTTCGTTTAAATTGTGTTAAAACTTTTAAATATAAAAAGTATAAAAGAGAGTTTTCTAACACACCCACATTAGTGTTATAAAATTTTTCCTGCTGCACATAAGAGGTGTTCAGGTGTTATACCCAATTTAGGCCTAAAAACAATGCTTTACTTAATCGCTATAATTATCTCCATTTCCAGCACTGAATCTTGAATAGTTTGTCACTAAATATATTTGCATGGCCCTCAACCATATATCATTTACAGTAGTCTGTAAAATATTGGGATGACCTAGAGGACCTCGCTATGGAGTAGCCTGATGGAATTGGAAAGGGTGAGCCGAAAGTGTCCAGTAACAAAATGCATTATGAAATATTGGCAGAGGATACAATCATTCGAGGAAGGAAATATTCTCAAAGATTTCTTGGGGGCACAAGAAAAAAGTAAATGGGGAGTAAGCAGAATAGGCAGGTTAAGAAAATTGTAAAAGAAATTGGTTTGGGAGAGCTAGTCAGTTTATAGTCACCAAATGGGCAAGGCGTGTGGAATAAAGTGAAAGCAAGGATTGATGATATAGAGAAATGGGAAATATACGATAGCCTAAGAGATAAGAGTACTTTGATCTAGGAGTATTAAGAAAGAGTGAAGCAGGGAAAAATACATGGCGGTTTGTGAGAAAATGGAAAGGGAGAGTATGTAACGGGCAAAAACAGAAACAACGATGCTAGGTGTGGTAAAGAATTGTGCCAACTGTGTGGTAAGGTAGACAAGAACCTGCACTGTACTTTAGAATTTACAGAAACCGAAGGATGGAGGGAGGAAATGTGAAACAAGAAGTGGGTTAATTTGCAGGCAGAAATTCTGGCATTTAAGATTTTTGTAATTAGCAGTAAAGAACATTTGAATCAGTTTGGAAATTATGTACGGAAAGTAAGAGAAAGGCGGTGGAGGAAAGTAATCAAGGCTAAGGAGGAAAGTAACAAGGTAACAATGATGGAAGATGATCATCTTTAGAGAGGTATTTGTAAAGTTCACTTGATAATATGTGTAGTTAGTGATGTAGAATTCATATACACAATAATTCATATAGACTCCTGAATTAATAAGCACTGCAGGACGAAGGAAATATTATAAATATTCATTTATTCCATAGATTTGATAATCTTAGAACTTACCATATATGATCATCTTCTTGGTTTGGGACTTCTCGTCCATTAGGAAAGACACTGTGCACTTGTATTCCCCGGAGAGTTCGGTCGTGGGATTAATGATCTGCAGAGCCCGGTGCATTGTGGCGTTGTCCTCCGAGGCGCGGTATTCCAGGTTCAGTTTGCCTTTCAACAGTCCCAGGTCCTGAGGTTTCTTTGACTGTACCCACTGGTACACTGGTGTAGGATTGTCATTATGATACCACTTGACTACAAGGGCCGCAGGAGCATTTTTCAGCTGAGCCAACTCATTCTCGTTGAGAGAATAATCGCAGTCCAACACCAGGTCAGTCTGGGATCCATTTCGTATTACCAATGGATGAACACTGCTAACTCCTTTGATCTCCAAACCCTCAACTCCACCTGAAAACATAGAGAAACATGCTTATTTCTGGAGCCCACAAAGTGTATGCGTGAACGGGAGTATTATAAAATTAACAATACTTCAGAACAATCTGAATGTCCAGAATTAAATATATGGAATATATGAAAAAATCATGTAGAACAACGATATATAGTACGGACACTAATAACACGAACTCGTGGTTGGGAGGTCAAAGGTTTGGTTCCACCAGAAGTGTATTTCCACTTTTCTTCGGTCCTCATCAATACTAAATGGCGTAAGGTATCCTAAACTCATTATATACCTTGGGACAGTACGGTCCACAATGACTTACGTAGTCAGAATTTTGGGTTTGGGAACAAACAGAGAAATTGGATCGTGTGAGGACGAGTTTTTTGAAAGTTATTTTAACATTGAGAGGGATAAGGCAAATTGCGAAATCCTTAGGGAATTTGGTGCCTATATCAAGATTATGGAGTGCAGAATCCGTGTAGTGAAACTGGCTACGAATTGTTCACGGAGATTTGACACTAATTAGCGCGACCCAAAATTTAAAATAAAGTGAGGCAGCTCAGAACGGAAGAGACAGACACCGGAAGAGTTTTTTTTCCTAACTATTAAAATACTAATTTTTGTACTGTTACTTTTCTATTTTATTTAGGTATTTACTTTTTTCTATCATATATTGCTTCTTTTTCATTTATTTACATATTATTTATACATAGTGCTTGTGTCTTAAGAGTTAAATATTGTTTTATGCACTTTCATGTGTATTGGGAAAACACTACGGTCCCAGGACCGTGCGAAAAGATGAGTTAGATTTGTAAAAATATATTTTGTAAACAAATACACTACTGATACTGCTACTGTTACCACTACCGCCACCGTCACCACCGCTATAGGCTCACAAAGTGAAGGGCGGTAAGTAGGCGGGGAGGAGGGAACTGCAGCTCCAGTGCACTAAAAATATTTCCCGCACACAAAGAGGCATTAGCATTAACACATGGGAGCAGTGTTTGCAGTTCACAGCGCATGCTTGACCATACCCCGCCCCCTGCCTCTAACTCCATCTAAGTGCTTCCTCGGACATCACTTGGAGCTCTTTCAGCAGGACTGAAATCCGTTCTTCCCAAAAAATGCATTCCCTAATTTGTCATTTGATCTCAAATGTCATGTGTATCTATTGGTAAAAAGGGGAGTTTAACACTAATAAAAACATTACGGAAAGATTTCAACTAAAGATAACCAAAAGAATCTTTTTGCATTAATAACATTTAGCATAAATATTTATGAACTGCAGGAAAGAAGAACTAGTAACTACAAAATTAAAACTGGTCGTTAGATAAATGCTTGAGGAACATTTTTATTTTTATTCTTCCTTTATAATTCCCTCCGTGAAGTGTAAAGAACTGAAGCTTGCGCTTTCAAAATCTAGGTTTATAAAGGCTTCTCTTTAATGGCATAGTATTGTATCAATAATTAGAAAATAAAATAGCCAAAACCAGTAATGTCCCATTCTACATAAGAATTGGTCTATCGTATGTTGCCCACTATCTCACAAATTCAGGAAAAATTTACCACGTATGATTCACGTACAACATGGGCGCACGATGCACGGCGAAATATAGGATACGGAGACTACAATATGGTCTTCTGATTTTCAAAATGAGTGTGTGCCTCATTTGATACCACAGAAAAAACTTGCCGTGTGGCCTGCTAGTTATGCAGGGCAAAATAAGAATTACAATGCTTTTTCCTCGGCTTAGACGCTTTGAAAACCGTTGTGCCTAACAATACACGTTCTTGAGCGCATCATAACCACAGGTTTATTTAAGCTATGTGTCATTCTCAGGTAAACATGATGTTCAGGATGACTTGGAGTGAAACAGACAAGACAAATGGCTTGAGAATAAAGATATAGCAGTGTAATGGAGAGAGAATTCGGTTCCAGCAGCGGGCTTGAATGTTGTTACCGGATTCCGCATATGAAAGGAAACCATTATAGTGTGGCAAGTGTACGCTGGTCGGTTGCCCACGTACTATATAGAACAATTACTCCCACCCCAAAGCGGGGCAAAGGAACAAACTCGTACTTTCACGCAATTATAGAAAGCCCGGAACAGTATAATATAGAGTAGCGAATAGCTGAGCGTGTCCTAACCAGGTACCGTTATGGAAAATTAGAACTTATCTTCACTGTCCAGCACGTGCTTTGCCCTTTAGTATTGCTTTTAACTCGCGCCCACGTCCACGTAACCAATTTTATGTAATTATCTCCTTTTTCCACATGTCATTGGATTTAATAACACTTGAGTAAGAAATGCTGTAAAAGTAGAGACAGATCTTCTTACAGAAAAACTTCACACAGGCAAATAATCCTTATGGTAATTGATTTTGATTCAGTTTAAAAAGGAGATACTTATTGCATGAACATTATAAGTTTTGGTGAATGTTTAGATACAGATTATGGACATGTAAACAAGCCCATAATAATTATAATTAAACTTATTTTTGCTTTCCTGCTTTTATCTAATTTTTTACTTGGGCTGTTCGCATTAGTTACGTTCTTCAATTTTAGTTTTACTTTTGAAATGTTGCTTCGTTCTCAATATAATTTTAATTATGAATGATATGAACGATATTAAATTAAATGTCATGTGTATCTATTGCCAATGAGCCAAAGTTTCCAGGTGCGGCGTGACGGTGTCTTGTGCTTTAGAGAGGCTTCCTCCCTGACGAGCTCCGGAAGGAAGAGATCGGGTGAGGTAGACATGGACATATACGGGATCCCTAATATTGTTTCCAGATGGAACTCCCCGGCGCCTCCAAGAAATTCGAGCTCGTCAGGGAGGAAGCCTCTCCAAAGCACAAGTCACCGTCACGCCGCACCTGGAAATTTTGGCTCTGCAACAGAAACAACGAAATGAAATCAAATGGTGAGCGGAAAATGCAAGGAAGGAAATATCTATCCCTAAGCAACCAGGGGACACCAGGATGGCCTGCCTGAATTGAGCCCTAGATCTCCCGCATGCAAATCCCAAGCGTTACGCCTGAACTACCCGGTCTGTATGCTAATACTTAATAAACAACCATATTAGCAGCTGGTGTAAAGTACTTTTAAGTAAACTAGCACTTAAGGTGACGTGCTGTTGTTCCAGGATTTTATGGATGCGATAATTAAAATCATATCAGGAACAAAGTACAACGATTATCTGTCAGCTCAAATATCCGCTGATTTACTAGTTATTTGGGAAGATGAGCCTTTTTATGTGAAGCTAAAACATTTCAATGATAAGTGATACTCTGTTCAGGTATTTTCCTAATAAACTTCATCGTACTTCACGACAATTTTAGTTATTTCATGCAGCATACAAGCAAACTCTGATTTTTAAATATTTTACGCAAGTTCAGTCACTTAAGGCGTCGAAGTGCTGTCTCGAATAGTTTTATGTAACATTGCAATCGTTTCCTTCATTCTAGTTTCCAGCTTCGCTTACTCTTATAGATTTCTTTCTCTCAATCTTTGTAAATAGAATTTTCAATATTTTTCTGTGCTTTTTCTTTTTCTTTTCTTTCATTTTTTTTTTGAACCACTATTAATATTTTCTTTTCAATTGGACTTTCTTCATTTTTCTTATACCTTCAGATTCAGTAATATAATTAATATATTATATATTATTATACTATTACCGGGCTTCCAAATATGTTCCCACCGCTCGAAAGGGATTTTGCATCTCGGCCAAAGCCGTCTGCCCTCCCCACTCACGGCCGCCTGTTTGTCGGTCTTTGAACTTCCGAGCAGTTAAATTCATTCGCAAAGACTTCACAATACTTATTTTGGTGTGTAAATGTTACAAATACCAAACAGCTCGTCACGTTCGTGAGGAATTTATTCAGAAGTCACCTGAACAATTGTCTCTTCCTAGAACTGAATTTTACCATTTTGTGAGTGAATTTTGATATTACTGGTTTAGTGTAAAACACAGTCCTATGTCTTTAAGAAGATAGATTAGATGAAATTTACGCAAATATTTAATTTTGGTCAAAAATCATTACAAATTGGGGTTTCAGTGTTTTCTGCCATACAGCGACAAAATGGTTAAAACTCTACATCCTTACAAGTGTATCCTTGTTCACTGCCAAGGACAAGGTGATCGCGCGTGTTGTGAGGGTTCCTTTCATCAGTGAGTGAATGTTGTGAGATGAGACCTGGTTCCACCAAAATGGTCGGTGAACACCCACAATACTCGCTACTGGTGTTCTCAAAACACAAATTTATACGAAACCGTCTTAACGACAGTAATATTGGAAGTTGGTGTGCAATTAGATCAAGGCATATAAGCAGAGGCCGGCACTGGCATGTGCAGCTGCCGAGACGCAAAACCCCATGCAAGCGGTAAGGTCATATTCAGAAAGCTCCTATATATGATTATATTTTACGCGCATTAATCGTCACAATTAGCTATTAATGGAGTGAACACTCTGGACCTTCGGTTGAAGGTTGAGGCGTAGGATCATTTGCCCTACCCTTATGAATGAAGAAATGAACTCTAATAAAGCTGACACAATATGTGGGCGGATAGAATCAATACACTAGAATAAATCAATCGAATAAGAATAATGAAAGTAGAATTTTTTAATAGTGTTTAACGCCCGTTTTTAGTACTGAGGCACCACAGGCGGTGAACACTGATAATACATGAAATGAAATGATACATTGGAAAGGATATTTTTTAAGGAAGGAAACGTTCCAGGTCTAAGTTTAGGGTACCTCCCCGGAATTTGCCACTATGAGGACTGAGGAAAACCTGGGAAAAAAAAAAAAAACAAAACAAAACAAAACAAAAAACAACTCAAGGAGGACGGTCCTGGCAGGATTCAAACCCCAGACCTCGCGCTCACGAGTCGACGCCTTAACGACCACGGCCACCCATGGCGGTAAAGTAAGAATACGGAACAATATGACATTAGTGAGCTCAGTAGCTAAAGCGGTTTAGTTCGGGTTTCGCATTCTGAAAGTTCCGGGTTCAAATTCTTTGGTGCTGGCCATTCTGAACATGTACGTATTTTCATTTTAATTTTTTTTTATATATTTTTATTTTATGCATTCCCCTAGGTCGCTTAATTGAATGCTGGAAATTTTCCGTTTCCACATTTAATCTTATTTCATTCCGTTAAATTTATTGTAGGGTACAAAGTGTTAGGTGATGTGGGCCAGTGCGGTTTGACGGTGGCTTGATCCTTGAAAAGTTAATTCCAACGTCTGTATGGAAGCGAGACAGAACCTGAAAGGTTCGAAATGCTTGCAGGAGGGAGAGTTGCCGGCGTCGGGCTATTCTAACTGGAAATAATTGTAGGGGTCCTGTATATCATGCCTCACCATCCGTGTATCCTAGCCACGATGTGTCTACCTCACCTCAGCCTTTTCTTCCACAGGGGGCATAGATTTATAAATCTAATCCAAGTGTATAATATTGTGACACCAGTTGAGCATTCAAGCATGCTTACTTTACTTCCATAGCATTTATAAACATCTTAAAACATTTAAAAATGAGAAAAATATAATTTTTAGTAGTGTTTAACGCCCGCTTTTACTACTGAGGCACCACAGGCGATGGGCACTGATGATACATGAGATGAAATGATAATTTGGGAAATCCTGGAAAAAAAATTCAGTCAGGGAGGACGATCCTGGCGGGATTCGAACCCCAGATCTCCCGCTCACGAGTCCGCGCCTTCGAACTTGGCCACCCGTGGCGGTCGAAAATAATAATGGCGTGCATTAACAAGTATGAATATATTGTAGATAGCGACCATTTCCAAATCATCAAACTATTTCCTATAGTAACAGTCTTAAAGAGGGTTGTATTAGCTCTGAATGCTCTATGAATACGGAATAGATACAAACACTTCAGACCTATAAATAAAGAACAACAGAGAAGAACGATGTCTGAATTGTAACCCTAGGGGATGTTTGTATTATGAGAACTTCTAAAATTAAGATGCTTTAAGACCGGTTGAGATGAATCAGGTATTCAGTTTTTACATCATCCCTTACACACTCAGGCCAAAGGCAACGTTTGTTTCAAAGGTACGGCAAACAAAGGCAGGCAATTTTGAGCTCTTGCTTCAATGAAATCTCTTTCTGATAGGAAGTAAACTGTCTCTATAACAACTAAATTGACTTTTTAATGAGTTTCCAAGCTGGATATTTGCATTTATTTTCTATTGCTTGAATTATTTGTGGATTACATATCATAAACTGCAAGTTTGTCTAATCTCTACATAAAAGTTTCATAAAATAATCTGGTACACATACAATACTTGTCTTAAAGCTACTCTCTTGAAAATTTCCCAACCCGTAGACTACAGCAAATTATCACAGGTAATATCACAAGAGGGCCTGAGATTACCGGTAAATCCACAAATAAAACAAGCATTTAAATATAATTTGCCTAAACTTGGCTTACAAAACTGTGATATTTGTATATATTTAATGAATACTTAAATTTTCATCTAGCAACAGACGAATGTCGATTTCGATAATGCCAATAAAGAAGAGCAAAATACGGGTTTAGGGCTATTTCATGGATAGAATAAGAATAAAAATAATATTTATTTGAAATTCGGGCATGCAATATTAACAATTACATAACATTTTATACTTAACTTATGAACAGGTACCTATTCGCTACTGTTGGATTTACTAATACCAACTAATGAAAATAAAACAGAGATGATGTTTTGCCATTGTGAATAACGCGTTTTTTTTAATGTGTGGTTACTTAGGTAGATATTGTTACATAATTTACAAAATTAGTTTGGACTGTACAATTGAATTTTCAAAAACAATTGTTTCAGTGAATAAATAAACATTAAGTTAGTTCAATGTACAATTTCTGAAAAAGTAGTTATCAAATTTAAATGAAGGGGCCGCAATTTTATTGCATAACTTGGGACTTAGTAGATGAAAATGTGGAAGCAAAATTAAACTCGCACTTTATTTAGTATTGCCGAATGAAGTTCTTCCAAAATTTTATGATGCTCAGAAATTATAGTGGGGGTATAGAGTTGGCTACACTGACCAGAAGAGAAGTAGCGTGCCCTAGAATTCCAGAACTCCGTGGAACAAGACATCTCTGCTGTACGGATATGTTGGAAATCCTAAAAGATTGTCTATAATCCAGGATGCCCTAAAAATAACGAAATGTTAATCTTTAATAACAACGTAAATATGTCCATTGTAAATGAACAGTGTTTAATGCCCGTTTTACCACTGAAGAATCACAGGCGGTGCTACATGAGATGAGATAATATATTGGGAAAGGATTTTTTAAGAAAAGAAATATTCAAGGCAAAGTTTAGGGTACCTCCCCGGCATTTGCCATTTATGAGGACTGAGGAAAACCTGGAAGACACCTCAGTCAGGGAGGACGGTCCTGACGGGATTGGAACCCCAGACCTCCCGCTCAAGGGCCCGCGCCTTAACGACCTCGGTCACCCATGGCGGTACTATTCTATTGTATAAATTCACTATGTGCCCAAGTGAAACATGTGCAATTTTTCTGGGTTGTAAATGCTGTATGGAATTCTTGGCGGCTACACTATCAGTCTCTACTCTTTTCCTCGCCTGCAGACAAGTACGATATTTCTAAATTTATTTGGAGCAATTTGACACCAGTTGTTTCACTAAAAGGACGTTCCTCTGACATTGGGCACAAACCAACAACGATATGCACCCGAGAAATGGATCGGTCAAAATAGAGCTGTTGTCTGGCCTGGTTTAACTCTCAGCTGCAGAAATGGAGTAAATGCGACTACAAGAATCACACGATCTGATGAGTGCCACCGGTCTAATCGTGAGACCTGAGATGCTGCAGCGCTTTCACCTTGATGCAGAAGCTCGTCTCCACGAGTGTCTTTGAGCGCACGAATATTGAGCTACGGGTAATAGACAGTTATATCATTCTCATTATTTATGAACTGGGATACATTTCGATATAATTTATACCCACACTATCTAAAACAAGCAACGTGTCTAGACCTGAGGTTTTGTGAATATCTGATAGCAGAGCAATGACGAAATGACTTCCTACACCTTCCATACCTCAAATTACTTTGGCTTAAATCTAGGAACAGTAAAATAACGACTACGCCTTCGCCAATGACAAATATGACAAAGACCATGGAAACCTTAGGCAATTGTTATTGCTAAAGATATTAGAAGCCACTACTTTAAATTCTGGCATAAAACGATTCTCTTAGAATGAAATATTTTAATAATCTGGAACTGAAACAACATTCCTTCCATATACAAAGTTATGCCTATTTTAACTAATCTTTTGCTGTTTCGAAAACTATAGATGTAATCCATACATTAATTCTGCGTCAAATCTTCAGTTTATACTGCTAATCGCCATTTTGTGTACATTTTATATTTATAAATTTATAAAGTGCCATGTGGACCTGGAATTGATAAGTTTTAGTAACGAGTATCATATTTTGTTCAAGGGGGAGGGACTTTAGACTGCTTAAATATTAAATGACTGCAATGTTCATATTTATTTAATTATTCTTTCCATATTGCGATTAAGGTAGTGCTAGAGTGCCGTAAATAGGATTCCAACTTTTTTAATTATTTATTTTATTTTTACTAACAGTTGCGTGCCAATCTCTTTCAGAAGAGTCCAGCTACAAAAATGAACTATTGCCGAAGAGCAGCGAGAAAATCAAAAAGAGAGAAAATTGAAATTAAAAAATTAGAGAAAATATGAAACTTGAAAAGAACATTATTGAAGTAATTAAAGATAAAACAATTTTAATGGTTCGGATGGATGAAAAGGATGGGAAAAGAAAGAATTCCAAAGATGATATTGGAGTGAAATGTTGAAGGCAGGACAAGAGACAATGAATGGTTGGTGTCAGGAGGAATATTACATGAACAGTAGGGAAACTTACAGAAGAAGATTTGTGGATAACTAAAATTACTTTAGGTTGAAGGGAAACGTTGTTTCGTAGCAAATAGTTAATAAAGCATAAAACAAAGCTTATTAGATAATGTTTCAATTAAAGCCCTGCATTTGTAAAAGAAATGAAGTCACTTCTTCCAGCCGATCATTATTTGTTATTGTATTATTATTATTATTATTATTATTATTATTATTATTACTATTATTATTACTACTACTACTACATCTTTTTACAGTGTTCAGTCACAGTTTTCGTATAACATTTGTTCATTTATTAAGACGTACTTTACATTCTGAAAATTTAATGGTGCTTATTCTCTCTTATAATTACGCTAGCTACTGAGATAATAAAAAGAGGCATTATCCAGTCGTGTGAAAGGCATATAATACTAATAATTTGGTCGCTGAGTGCTGAAAAGCTATAGCTATTGTTATGCTAACATAAAATTAAAGTTGACTCTAGAAAGTCAAAACGCACATACACTGGAAGCACGCTGTTCCAAAAAGTGTATACCAATATGTTCTTTTCTGGTTCTCCATAAAATTTCTCATAAAACGAACATGAAAAAAAAGTTTAAGTATCTAAGGGCCAAGCATCTTCAAACATCAGTTGAAAACATTCCTACATTTTATGAGCAATATCTGTTAAAATTGATTCCAGAGCTGTACACACCGCCATCAATGTTGCTGGACAACGCTATAGCGCAAGATTGTAGTCTGTGATTTAATATCATACTGACTAAATAAATCTCAGCAATGCAGTTTGTTCTTCTTTCCTTCACAGAAGCTCTGCCTAAGTACATGTATTATTCTGAAGGAAATGGCGCGCAACGGCCAGGACCGGCGATAGAATTGTTAAAATGCTAGACGGCAGTCACATTTAAAATGGGAAAGCCAGCTTGGAGGGTGAGGAAGGAGACAGTTTGTAGTTTTACAATCTGCACGTGCAATACGCGAGGAGAATGCCGTCTTTCCCCCTCCCCCTGTGTCTTAATTCTTTCCCCACTGATAGAGGGCACAACTCTACCAGTTAAACTTGTGCAGTAAAAGGGAAAAATACAATGACAGAGTATTTAGAAAATAATTTACTTCAAGAACAAAGCAGAACATGTAATTATTGCAGGTAAATTGCACGGCTGTAATGAGTTTCCTTTCCTCCAATTTCGGACGGACTAGTCAATTATCGCTGGCTCACGCCATCCACAATTTAGATTCTAAATTTATAATACAGTTTGCAGCAACGTATTCAATAACGTAGTACTACTAAGCAATAAGGACGAAGAAATGCGTGTAATAATTTGCCTGGTATCATAAAATAACCGAATTCCCCATTCTGTAAGACAGCGTTGGAGTAAGTTCGTAATACCCTTAAAACTCTTGATTGAACTATAGAACTATAGAATTAGAAATATAACTAAGTGCAATTTAACTTGCTTGGGAAGGAAGAATCAAGAATGAGGAATTGAAAAAATTCCGGTCACAGTGGTGATTCGTACTACGAATTTTTTACCTTCGTGCCAATGCTCTAACCAATTGAAACACCTCGTCCTCCAAACATGTAATCACGAACCTTTATCATCTGATTCTATATATTTCGGAGACTCCGTAAGGTTTCATCAAGGTTATTTCATTTCATTTCATGTATTATCTGTGGTGGCATCAGTAGTAAATAACGGACGTTAAAAACGATTAAAAAATAAGATATACAAAAATGCTTCAATAAACGATAGCTACGTAATTTCAATAATTTTTGTTAAATTGATGTAATGTATGCATACTTTATATATATATATATATATATATTATTCATCATTAATTATTCATATACATATTTAAAACAGCTAGGCATCTACCAAAAAGAGACAGAGAGACACCAGATCATCAACATATTCCCTGTTTTAAACGAAGACTAAGGTTCTCCGAGTGTGTAAAGAAAGAAAGTGTGGTTCCTAAGGATACTTATAATTTATTTTTTATTCATTTACATCAATGTATTTTAATTAAAATATGGAGTACACCTGGCATCTAAAAGAGAGAAGTCAAGAATTTCAAAGGAAGATGGACCCAGTTTGTACTCTAACGGAAGGAAACTTTGACAACGTTGCTGTCATTGTGAGAGATTCGTCGAATGACAGTATCTTGTTTGCACACAGTGGATTTCAAGAATGCTGACTCTCGAACAAAACAACGACGTTTGCATGCAGGTATGCAGTAGTTGAAGATGTTGTTACAGGAAGAGGGAATTTCTATGCATGTAGTTGAAGATGCTGTTACAGGAAGAGGGGATTTCTTTCAAAGGTTTCATCACTGCTGATGAAACTTGGCTACACTTTCCTACCTGAAAGTAAATAGCACCACTCTGTATGAAAATCTTCATCAACAACACCAACAAAGCTCTGCATGGTCATGAACGCCAAGAAAAGCAAAATTGACTGCTTCTGATGAGAAAGTTATGGTCATTTCATGTAGTAGATTGTCGGACCTGCGCACACAACCGTTAACTAGACAATACTACAGAAACGTCTTGAAAAACTCTGTAGAGCAAATCACATGCAAATGGCCATATTTTCGTATCAAGCCGGATAATGCACGGCCTAACATCGCAAATGTTACTGAATATCTAAAAAATATCTATGTGAAGTATGTCACTCGATCCGCCTATATCCAAAGTTAACTAAGTGTGAGTTTTTCCTTTTCCCCAATTTGAAAAACAACTTCGTGAGAGTCGTTTTCCAGCTCCGAAAGCAGTGATGTAGGCTGTGGAGGCGATTCTGAAGGGTCTGTTTTCTGCAAGTTTTTAAAGGCTTGTAGAAACGCTGGGGAAAGGTGCATTGCAACCAACAGAAAATGAATGAATGTTGTCTAACGCCCGTTTTTGCTACAGAGGCACCACAGGCGATGGACACTGATGATACATGAAATGAAATGATAAATTGGGAAAGGATTTATTTTTAAGGAGGGAAGCGTTCCAGGCCTAAGTTTAGGGTACCTTCCCGGTATTTGTCATTTATGAGGACTGAGCAAAACCTGGGGGAAAAAAAACTCAGGGATTCGAATCACAGACCTCCCGCTCACGAGTCCGCGCCTTAACGACCTCAGCTACCCGTGACGGTACAACCAACGGGGATTGCTTTGAGAAAGACCATCATGTGAGGACCATCATACTTTTACTCAACAGCCCTTATAGTTCATAATATTTGGAGGAATAACCATGCGATTGATCACTTACACAATGAAGTTAACTGATAAATTAATGATAATGTAAATGACTGATCAGGTATTTGCCCCTGAACTTGTCCCATGCAGCGTAACTGTAAGTGCGTCCTTCGTTATCGCAAGGCTTCGAACAGATGCCCTAACCAAATAAATAACGAAGGCGTTTTCTCTTTCAAGGTAATAATATAATGCGTAAAAATGAACATCTAAACCCATAGTCACGCCATAAGACGGATTGCAGGGCTAAACATTTACACTTGGCCATTTAGCTCCAACTTAAAATGCAGTGGGAGAAAGTAGCGATGCGAATCGCGCAGTCAATCTTAGCGCTTTAAGAGTCTCATATCTGAAGGGGATCTAAATCCCTCAAGGAGCTTTTGGGCGCTACATGAGTGTTTCTTGAAGGATTAATCAACCAAGTAGAATTATCGGATCAGTGGGCCAACGGTGCACGACATTGACACTGTTGAGACGAGCACCAATATTTGCGGACAACGATTGTCTTTCAATCTCTACACTTCAACTAATTCCGTAACATATGAATATTCCATATAATCATATTGAGCCTCATTTACTAAATATGATCAACTTAAGCATTGCTCGTTGCAATTAACATTTAGTAATAATTATCTGACTATGAACGTTCATATTCGCTCATATTCCAATACATTTTATGTTATACTTTTTTAAGGTATTGTATTCTATTGTATTTTCAGCTGTTAAAGAACTGAATAATTACCCAATATCTGAAATAGCTACATTTTAAACATAAATTTTAATGTTAACTATAAGAATCAGATTATAAAATTATAAAACGTTAGTTAAATTCAAAAAAAGTTTTGCATCAGACCTATATTAAACTATTACAACGAAACTTTTACGATAAAACGAGGAATAAAATCAGCCAGGAAAATAAATTTAGGTAACATATAAAAGAGAAACGGAAGAATAAATAGAAGCATGCCAAGGTAATGAAGGTAGTTACCTTATATTCTTAAATGAAAATGTTTAAACATTTATGAAATAATATTTTTTTTTTAATTAAGATCTTCTATCTCTGAATTGTGTTGGGTAAATATCTTTCATTTTGTTAAACACATGGGAAAAGTTTGCATTATAAAACCAATGATAGGAATAAATGTCAAAATAAGGAAGTCCTTAGCATCTTTTAATAATGGATGCGGAAGATACGCCGGTTTAGAAGAAATTAAAAAGCGCTAAAACTGTAGAAGATAGAACAGGGAAACTTTTAGAAAAACTAAAAGGAATCTGGAAAAGAATGTCCTGTACAATTAATTTTTTATATTGGAATACATTCAGGATAGTGATGTGGAAAAGCACAGCCTATTTATAGGATTTTAAGTCATTTGAATCAAAAAAATTGTTCCAAAATTAAAACACCATATAGCAGTCTTACATATTAATATATTCAATTATTAAGCATGTAGGTTTAGGTTTAGGTTCATTTTATTTAAGAACGTCCTTTAATAGTTTTGGTCATAAGCGTCCCATTCATAGCAGGGGTGAAACAGCCGATAAATTTTGCTCTAGAAGCCTCTTCTTTCAGGCTTGAGGTTCTTTTATGTGCGTAAATCTACGTCACGGGATCAACGGTTTTACTTCCCTTCGAATGAAGCCATATTTATCATTAATACACCCTAAAAATTCATCTACCCAGTTCAGTTTGAATTCGCAATCTGGGGTGTACCTGGGAGCAAGTATGGTTACCCTAGGCCACCAGGACGTAGATCATCTCCAATTAGAGTGAAACAGTTTTGTAACCAGTGAAAGGCTTAAATAACGATCGAGATAAAACATAATATCCCTTGAAAATTGATCATGATGGCTATTTCAAAAGAGTATAATGGCCTAGATGTAAAAAACCTACTCTTAAATAACTCGTGTAATCTCATAGAATCACATTTTAAGGAAAAGCATTCAGACAGACCAAAAATTACAATACGAAATACATTCTAGAACGGATTATTCCATTTCAATAAACTGGATGTGATGCCACTAATGAGATATAGACGCATCTACACGAACGCATTTAGAAAACACTTGGGAGTAAAACAGGGCTTACACAATTAAATTATAATGCAAAACTATGACCTTACTTCCGTTGTAACATGCTAGAAAAGTATGGACAAAAGGAAAAGGAACAAAATCAAGCTAGAAGCTTCAGAATGAACACTTTTTTTTTATAACTTTCCAAAATGTGCATGCGCTTGGATCACATAATAAATATAGGCATATGCGTGATAAGAATTAGCAAAGAGTATGGAAATAAAAATGCGAGTTAATCTATACGGATTCGGTAATCAATATTCCTTACAATAGTATTGTCTAGAACTAAACATATCAAAATAGGAATTAAAGATATATGGCTATGTAAAGTTCATTGAGAGCAGTGGCCATTCCGGTATGCATTCCATCCAATCACAAACACCTATCTGTGTGTTTCTTTACCCTTAACATCAGTGAATTTTGAATGAATGTTTAAGCCACTTATGTCCCATCCTGGGCTTGGGCCTCCTCAAGCGGGGGACTCATTGGTTTCTCTTATGGTGAGCTAGTTCATTTGAGTATGACTAGAAATCATAATCAGCGTTGAAGAAATTGAAAAGGTTTTGGCGAGACATCGTATGAACAAATTGAAAAAAAAAAAAACTAAAAAGTATATCATGTAAGAATGCATTTGTACAATTATCAACTAAACTTTACATGCAACAGTAACCATCCAACTTCCATACACGCCCCCAGCATGCTAGCAGCTGTTTTATTTATTCTTCTGACAGAAATGCTACATATGAAACACTTGACTTAAAGAACTGATATAATGTGAGTGGCAATTATTAAAACATCTTTAGTTATTATTATTATTATTATTATTATTATTATTATTATTATTATTATTATTATTATTATTATTATTATTATTATTATTATTATTATTATTATTATTATTATTATTATTATTATTATTATTATTATTATTATTATTGTTGTTAATGTTATTATTGTTATTATTATTATTATTATTATTATTATTGTTGTTGTTGTTAATGTTATTATTGTTATTATTATTATTATTATTATTATTATTACCATCATCATCATCTTCATCTTGCCTGGTAACTATAATTGTTTGGAAATGTTGTTTCATTAACACAATTGCTTCTTAACGTTGCGGAAATGGTTATTTCTCTCTGAATAAGAAATTTCATGATTTAGTTTTGACACTGTTGAAATATCCAAACACACATAGCAATTTTACGACACGAATCAAATTCAACGCAACAATACTGTCTGGTGGTTATTACGTGCGGTTCTCAATTAAATGCAAACTGGTGGTTATTACGCACTTTTCTCAATTAAACGCAACAATTCTGTCTTGTGGTTATCAATTAAACGCAACAATACTGTCCGGTGGTTATTACACGCGGTTCTCAATTAAACCCAAGCTTGTGATTATTACGCACTTTTCTCAGTTAAACGCAACAATCCTGTCTGGTGGTTATTACCCTCTCAGTTAAACGCAACAATTCTGTCTGGCGGTTATTACGTGCGGTTCTCAATCAATTCAATTCGTTATCGACATGTTAATAGCACAAGGCTTTAAGTGTTTGTTATAAATTGTGAAATAGGCATTAGATTATGACTTTGAGGTTATTGTTGCAGGTAAAAGGCGTTTTAGCTGTAAAGTTTTCAAAAACAATGTAACAAACGAGCTAGAAATATGAACGCATTTGTTAAAAGTGTACTGAAACTTTACAATTATAAAAGTTATATGTAAATATTAACATGGTTGTAAAAATAAAGCTTTAATTTGGTTCAATAAAAAAAATTTACAAAATTTAGATCACCTATATCAGATTTAAAGCAAAATTGCACATATTTAAATTAGCTTCGACTTAACCAGCTGATTTAGTTTTATTATTACCCGCAGTGTCATTAAGTAATTGAGTTGTACAATTTTAAACATTTCACCGCTCTGTTGCGAAACTGGGTATGTAATTTGCTGCTTCGAAAAGGGATCTGTATTTGCCTCTCATCTGCTGTTCACAGAGACTAAGCGCCGATTGACAATTTTCTGCTAACATTAGTATAATCAATTAATAGGATGTGGATAACTTTTCAGGTCACTTAGTAATAAACAACGGTACATGGAATTCCACTTAGTGGAAATGGAAGAAGATAACAGGAGCATGTGCAATGTTGTATGGGATTCGCAAACCCGTGGCTCAATTAACCTTTTAACGCTGGTCAGTTTATTATATAGGAATGCAATCATTACAATTTCCAAGCTAATCAGACAATTTGCAAATCGCTTTCACCAAGAAGGATAGAATTATAGGAATAACTTTCCTACAGAAATGAAGACTTCTCTCAGGATCATATTAGTCAAGCCTCTCCGGTCTCAATAGCGAGGACAGAACTCTTGAGTGTTGCAGATATGGGAACATAACAAAAGTATTAATACGCCAAGTCAGTTTCGTTCTAGCTCATTCACCTTAGAGAACGAACTAAAATATATGACCATAACTTTAACAGCCATTATTTCCCTCCCTAATATTTAATTATGCACTTCGTAATATACACGTGGTACTGGCTTCATTGTGTCACTTCCGGTTCTCACCTGTGACAGCTGTCAAGTTGAGACAAGTTCAGTCCCGCCAATAGAAATGTAGGTGACACGACGAATGTTATGCTGCTCTGAAATTCTGCTTGCTTCTTAACAAATCATTAGCTAAGATGTATGCAATGTTACAGGAGGCCTAAAAAGAGTTTATTTGTCCCTATAGCTAAGTTCGAATGTGCTTTACATATTTGAAGAAGGGAGACAATTAATTTCAAAGTATGGAATTTCAGCGCTCCAGTTTGTTCTTTAACGGTAGTAAACATGTTGTCATAGAGAGAGATCCAATTAACACTAAGAAAACTTTCAGAAATGGTGAAAATTCCACAGAAAAGTTGCACATGAGAAGTGCTTGTGCACGGTGGGTTCGAAGCTGCTGATTCCTGATCTCAACGACGTTAGAGTGCAGGTTTGCATACAGCTGAAGACAATGTTATAGAAATATGCGGTGTTTACTTCAAAACTTGGGTACATTATTTCGATCCTGAGAGCAAACAGTTGTCACAACTGTGTATGGTCACAAATATCAAAATAAGCAATAGCTGTTGCTTCTGCTGGGAAAGTTACCGTTATCTCATTTGCTGATATTACCAGAATGTCGTACCTGCTCACGCAGCTATAACTGGGCAATACTACAGAGATGTCCTGAAAACTCTGCTAGAATATATTACACGCAAAACGCCCCATTTCCTTGCAACAAGAGGGTGATCCATAACTATAATTCACGGACGCACATCGCAAATGTTGTTGAATATCTCACAAATCAATCTGAAGTGTGCCCTTCACCCTCTCATTTGTTCAGAATTATCCCCTTTTACATTATTCCTTTTCTCTAAATTAGAGAAACACCTTTGTGGGTGGCAATTACCAAAGTGGTGAAGGCTTCTGAGGGAGTGTTTTCAGCATGTCCTTGAAGACTAGCAGAAACGCTGGAATAGGTGCATTGCATCCAACGAGGACTACTTTGAGAAATATAAACAAAATTATGAGGAAGAGTAAACGATTGTTATACACAAAACCCATTCTTTATTGAACAGCCTTCATACTAGAAAGCACTCCAGAATTATGGTGATTAACATAAAGTAACCCTTGAATAAATCCTCATTCGCTTCATTTAGCATTTGGGAATAACTAGAACAATTATAGGCAAATGATGATACAAGATAATCGTTTGTCTGTCTGTTTACTGCCTTGGACTGCAGCGATTTTCATTGTACTAGTTTCCATATCAAATCAAGCTTCTGTATGTAGTGAATTGTTCAATACTTGTAACCAATAACAGCACGAACAATTCCATTGCTACTTTATCCCTCGTGTTATCAAAGCTTTATAATAAGAGTACGTTTCCAGTAATATATATGATAAAATTAACAAAATTTTCATTCTCCTTTATTCCACAATTAAATAATACATACACTTTTCCTGAGTATACGAGTATAAAATCACGAAACATTCTGAACTGTTGCGCGGCGTAACAAAACGCTGAACTCTATTTTAGTAAAACTGGCCAATACTTGCGGTACATAATTGCAGATATTTTATGTATAGACAACACACAACTAATTTTATTTTGCTAACAGTAATAACTATTACCATAAAGCATTGAAACCTTTGGAAGCTCTTGGTTACAAGTATAGTAACTCTCTTTTCAACAGGTTCTAACTTGTTTTAGTCGAAGAGCAATATTACCCTACAAGGATAGGTCAAAAAGTAGGCCTCCTTAGCTTTTTGTAGGTGATCTATAAAGCTATATCAAGATAAACAACACCATATTATTTCAACATGATTTTATTATTTTTTCACACAATTTACAATGCTATTCAAGCAATTGTAATTGTCAATGAATTTCTCCATACCCATAAGTCCTACTCGTTAAGTAATTTCAATACGTCATCTTTGACAGAGTTATTTGTAATGTATTGCTGTACTGCCCATTTTGTTACAACAATCTCCGGAGAAGTGCATGAGAGATACACACATAAATCGGGACTATTTCTAGAGAAAACCCGACAAAGAATGCTAAAGACTATGAAGAAGAGAGGGGAATTGGGGAGACTGAATAAAGGGAGGGAGGCTCAAGGGTAAGGGTTCTACTCATGTTTGTATATATGCATGTATGTATATTTTGATTGTTTCAAGGACGGTATTAGCCTGTAAGGCCGTTAAGACCCAAGCGACAATTATACTTATGCGTACTTCAAAACTGATACAAAAAGCCCATTACTACTATTACTATTATACTTGAGTAACTTTTTATTTTGTTTTGAACAGACGATAAATGTCAATAATTTGTTGCAGTTTATAACGTTTATAGTATGTAACATTTGCCTTTAATTTTTCTTTTGGATAAATGTGAATGTGAGTGGTCGCTCCTGAGCACTTTTATATTTATTTCAATAAAACAAAGGAGGGAGATAGTATGGTTTTAAATTAAAACAAAACATATCTGATGTGAGACCTGCTCGAAACTGCCTTAAAACGGAACCACTTTCTCGTGAATATGACCGCAAGTTTCTCTGTCTAACTAATCACTTCCGTTTTAAAACATTTTTATTATCCACGCCATAGCTATACAAGTTCAAAATGTGTGTTATTTTCAGCTCAGATGTGATTTTGCCTCCTTGCTTCAGTGATTAGCACTACTGACTGCTAGTCAGCAATATCCGGGTTCGATCCCCAGTACCTATTTAGGAATGTTATAAGATAGAGAGGTGTGGAATGGGATCTACCTAGTTGGTTACATGTTTCATGCAATACTGCCCTCTATCAATGATGAAGATGATGGCAGAGAACATAGCGGTCGCTGCGGTGGACCAAGGCCCTTTATCGATCATTCACGACATAGAGGAGGATAAATTTTATGATTATAGTTTTGCAACAGCGTATATAGCTGAGTGGAGCCAATTAGGACGTAATTAGGAACTATATCAAGTATTTTAGCTAATTGCTGATAAGTTAAAGAATTCACAAAAACGAGTTTCATAAAATTACATGCGTATGCACAAATTGCTGCAATAACAAGTCTATTATACTGGCTTGCAAAACATGGAGATAATATTATCATGAATATCTATTTAAACACGGAGAAACTATTTTATATTTTCATTTGCACATATTTTAATGCTTAATATATTTAACAAATTATTTAAATATTATTTCTGCTTCCAATGCCCGTAAGATATAATTATAATTAATATATAGCGACTTTTAGTTTACTTGTATTTATTTTGCCTTATAGAAGAATATATTCTAAACGAGTAAATTAATTCTGGTCTATTTAAATCTTCCATTACAACGTATTTCTACTCCACAACCAATTAGGAGGCGCATAGGAGCTACGCTCTTTAGAGATCCACACAAGAAATATTTTAACAGGACAATTTCGGTTTGCTTCTAAAAGAGTAATACTTGAAACGACTAAGTGCGCTTTCCAACATCACAGTGCAATTACAATTCCATTAAAATCTCGTGCATATCCGCGAAGTTCTTCACTAAATAACAGCAGATGCTACAAAGACATATAACAATATGTTGATACTACTAAATTCACCAAGAACTAAAGCAGGAGTCAAACAGGAGAACTAGCAAAAGTGTTAGCTTTTTATAAAATTTTTATTAAAACTTTTGTTAGTGGTTTACAAACAGGTGTCTAGAAATGGCTGTTTGCTTTCTCTTTTAGATATGATGAAATAAATAAGACTTTGCTTAATGTTGATTTAAATAGAAATTACTTTAAGAAAAATTAAACATGTATTGCTAATTAATGCTTTAAAGTATATCATTAAGTAATTCAATGGCATCTATGTGTGTTTATTAAAATCAATGTGCTTGATTCTATTGTTGCTAAGTTATAAAAATTTTGCATAGATTATATGAAAGACCAGCTTGATGGTTAGTAAAATTCGGATATTAATTGCTTTCAATTGAAGTAGTTTTTTAGTCATGGCGTTTTCCAAATTTAAACCAGTTTAAAAAATAACGAAAAAAAAAATGCAAGCTTCAAGCTGTTAAATAATCTGAAGATTAATCCAAATCAATGAAAGAATGTAGGGAGACTCAGTTCAGTGATGAAATATTTGTATACGGTTGTATAATTATATAATAATTTTCATGCCATGTAGTAGTTTTCTTGCACATAATGCCGTATACCTTTGTGTCAAACGGCTTTTCCTCCCCTTATGCGCCGGTTTTTCTACGTTGGAATCTTGTGTTAACATTCTCTTCTCCTTATTAGTTGAGATACATATTAAGTTTTCTAGAGTGAATGTCGGGTTAGGTTGTTCCTGGGCTGTTCGGCTCTTCTTCTCTGCTGGCAGAATGGGCTTCGATTTCATGAGGTTTAGACTTTTCGGTTGTTACTTCAAATTCGTAAAGATATTTCCTTTCTCTGCTTGTCTGGCCCAATAACCAAGTTTGCGGTAAGTTTGAAATATTTTAATATTATTTTGAAATTTATTAAATTATGTGGTAATGATAATCATGTTGTATACGGATTTTAAGGTATAAATTATTTTTTGTAAATTTGAGAATTAGCACTGTTTTTATTAATGTTTAAATGTAGATTGTAAAGTGCTTAGCCATTAAAATTTTTTTCATATTTATAAATGTGAGGCCATTACTGTTTATTTTACAATATATTTAATATAAACGTTCAAAAAATTTAGTCACAGAAGCACATTGCTGATTTGGAAAGTTTGAAGATTATTGCACTTTTATTAATGGTATCAATGCTTGTAAATTTGGTTAATGTTGCTGAATGCAACATCTTTGAACTATTTAATTTTATAAATCAAGCATTAGGATAACCGATTTCCTTCCAAGATAAAATGGAAAAAGAAATACAAAGAAGAATCTCATTAACCTTGAGAGCATTTTGGGTTCTTAAGTTTATATTGTTAGACCAAACACTAAGAGAATCATATTTCAGACGCTCGAAACATGTGTATATCCTGTATTACTCTATGGGTGGCAGACATTGTCACTAACAGAAAAACAAAACAAATACGTCAAAGGAAAGGGCTACGCAAGATCATGGGAATAACTTTGAAGGATAAAATACCTCCTGTAGTAATACACCAGTTATCTCAGACAACAGACATTGCACAACAGAAGAAAATGGGACGCCCACGCAGCAAGAATGCAGGACAATGGGCTGACCTACAACTATGGAGATCCCCCCACGATTAGATAAAAGGGCACAAGGCAGACTCAGAAGAAGATGGACAGACCTCTCCAAAGAACATGATTTGTCAAGGGTAGCAAGAGGAAGAGAAAAATGGAAATCTCTCGAGAAGCAACTTGTGCAGAGAATAAACAGTGCAGTGAGAAATAGCAGAGTATCTTAAACAGCATACGAACAACTAGCGTGGAATAGTTCACCATGTTAGGGAAAAACGAGTTATCCCTACTTGTTAGGAGGCCTTTGCCCTTTAAGGGACAAGTAGGCTACCTTTATCTTTATTTACTGGATAACTCCCCTCTAACGTATTTGAGAACTACTTTTCCCATCATATACTGGAACTTTTCTTTAGTACTTTTCATAATGCTCGTGTAGGCACAGAGGGAAAGCGCATATCGACATAAAGGGAAAGGAAAGATACATAGCAATATTAGTACAAACTTTAATTTTAAACTTTAAAATATTACACAAGAAGCTATCTTCTGGTGTATTTATTTTGATTCAAAAACCCTTATAGTTCCAAAGCTTTTATTTTATTTGTAAGGAAAGCGTTGTCTATGAACGTTTAAAAGAACAAGAACATTAAATTCAATATTTTAATATCAGAATTTATGTTTTATTCCTTTTTCAATAAACTTTCCTTAATGCTTTATCTTATCCTCTATAAAATTCTTCTTTTTCGAATACTAGCAAAATTTCATACACTAATCATTAAGATGCTGTAGAAATCATTTTCAGGTAAAATTGAAGGTACGTACTTTTATGAAAATCTGAGGACTGAAGGTCTAGGGGCAATTTAGTTTTTTTATATAGTAACATCGTACAGTAAAACAAATAAAAACTAAAAATTGAAAACAATGATTGAACAATATCAGTTTTACAGTTTGCAATCTCTCTCTAAATTACATAAATTGTTTGAGTACATTGGTGTGGAGTTCCTGTTAGAAACTTCAAAGTTGCCAACTAATTTGCGACTCCCCCCCGAAATGCTAGTCATTCTTCAGTAACCTGCATAAGGAGCTATTAGCTTTCCAGCAGCCCAGAGGAAGTTATCTAATTCGTGTTATTCTAAAAAGTCCAATTTAAATGTACTATAGGACGTTGCTATTATCCTGAATCTGATTAGAAAGCACTATTAATACTACTTTAACTATGCCATTTGCATCCGTTCTTGTACACATGCAAGCGGGTGTAGGTAAAGGACGACTCTCATTTAGCTAGAGATGTAATTCATTAGTGTAGAGTTGCCCCGTTGATGTATGGCCGCTCATAAGCTTCTCTTTTTGCGCCACGGCGCCAAGCGTGCTTTATCTTACTTAAACCACGTATTTATAACCTCCAATGACCCATAGCTAAAATCATTTCGCTATAAAACGCACTTAGGGAATACCGAAACGAAGCATAAAAGAAGGGAGAATAAGTTCCAGTTCAACAGTGCAAATTAAGTCATTTTAAAGGAAATGCTTGCTTCGAAAACATATTTAGGAAATTATTCATAATTATTTAATGCACTGACAAGTAAAATGATATACATTTAGATAGGTATGTTAATAGTTTGTTAAATATCGGATCTCAAAGCTATGAGAACTTGTAGCTTTAAACACAAAACCCCCAAGTGTTCATCCTGCAATTGGTTAAAAAAAAGGGCAGGAGATATGTTTAAAACATTAAAGGCGCAAAATAACTTTATTTAGAGACGTTTTCTAAAAGCAAGGTTCCATTATTTGTAACAAATTACTACAAAGTGACGTAGTTTTTTCAACAAATCATACGATCTTTGAACTAAACCCTAAGCAAAGGTGAGACAGTAAATATTTCACTGACAAAAACGGAAATCTTTGCAGAGAGGAACGCTTATCACTAAACTGTAGTATAATTGTTTTAATCACTATTTCTTAACCTTTGTGCTTATTATATTTAGTCTTATGAAATTCATTTAATATTGCAAAAAAATTCATACCATTTGGAAACTGTTTACCTGTGTTTGCTAATGCTAGCTTGTTTTAAGTATTACTTTCTTAGATCAGCAGTCATATTTGAATTTATCATCATTGCATTACTATGTTTAGACTAGGTCTGTTGGTATACCTTTTCTGCCTTACATATTCGTTCCGCCTGATCTAAAATCCTACAAGTGTACTTTATGAGTGCCATTATATAGGATTTAGAAGCCTAATACCCAGATACGCCGAACTTCTATATAGTCACAGACTCTTTACAAAATATAAACCAATAAAGTCTACATTCTATTATTCTTTATTCCTACAATGTCTGAACCTCGATACTGTGAGCTTGCACTATTATTAGATGGAAGAGAGAGAGAGAGAGAGTTACAAACGTTAGTCCTCTACAAGTCCTTACTCTAAAAATGTAAATGTAAATATATTTTTCTTGACGTAAAGATATCAAGTGCCAATCCTCACAGAAGTGTAATGAACATCAGATATCGGATCCACTGCATGCGACCCAAACATGTCATATTGTGCTTAAGCTGATCTTTGTTCATGACACTTATCTTATGAAAATCTACTTTTTTCAATGCTACAATCGCAACATGTTTCTCAAGCAACATTTCCACTCTTGGTCTTGGAACTACAGAAAACATGTATCACTTTAAAGTATCATCAACAACCAAACTGCATACTGCAGGTTTATCTAGCAACACAGCCTTGATGCACACATTGTGTGTGGTTGATTGTAGTACAGCCAACATCACCGATGTCTAAGTTGAGAGTACTGTCTGGCGATCAGAAGAAGGCAAGCGAGAGGAATGTGGTACGTAAACATTTTTTACCCTCTTCGTTATGTCCATGCTTATAAAATAAACAGTGTTGTCAGATACTCGCCCATGGTTATACGTCCAGAGGGCTTGCAACATCTGAGTTTTAAGAGGTCTTCATTCATGGGGCAGCATGGATATCCCACATACATTCGTGCGCGTGCAGTCCCTTCGCACTTAAGCCCGCACTCGCCTTCATCTGATAGCCACACTGTGTACAGGCTGACAAGTAAATTTGAGTTGAACAATGAAACATCTAGTTCTAGGTTTCTATCAAACGCAAGACACAACTCTTTTATTAAAATCACAAAGCTGGCAATATTTTATATATTTATTGAGCAAATAAGCATAATAATCTACGCAATACTTTTTTGATTCTATTTATTTATGCATGCTAAGGTTACAGAAATAGAGTCAAGATGATAGACCAATTTAACTTTCTTAAAGTCGGAACAGCGCCTATCGTCTAATCTTTGTAATAGAAGAAGCAGACCTAGGTAGTAATTAATTTTAATTCATTTAATTTTCCAATGAACATGTTTATTATGTCGATATGTGAGCATTTTGTTCACAGATTAAACCTAAAAACCTTTTGATTCCAATATCATATTTTTTTTCCAGTTAACTTTTTACTCTTTTTGCATAAACTGGTACAGTTTGAAATTTATGCCTCACCATATCTGCCCATGATTAGATCCCACGGGCTATTGTGAACATTTCTCTCATTCAGCGACCAATCGAGTAGCTTTCTTCTGGAGAAGCATGGGAATTAGAATACTATACACTGAAAATGTTTATTTATTTAAAAGTTTCGATATTCTCCAAATTCTTTATCTGTCATTCTACTTTCTTTCGTTGGCCAAAATATTATTTCCACCATCCTATCAAGAATATTTTATATTTAGTGAGTGACATCGTTTGTGTGTGTGTGTGTGTTTCCCCTTTATGTCCAGGAATATACAATTATCATATGTTTTTCTTTCGTGAAAATCAGTACAGATAAGACTAGCTAAATTAACACTGCAACAAAATCAAAGACAGCTCTACACTTTCCTAATTTTTCAGACTCCTATTTTTATAAAATGGTCATAGGAAATGATAAAACCATTTAATGTGTGAGCAATATGAATATATGAATTTTATTTTTATAAAACTGAAGCGACATCCAGAAAAATAAATAAAACTGTACTCGCAGAAATTATTCCACTCGCGGGTTTAGAATTTTATGTACATTTTTTATACATTTTAAGCTAAAACCTTTTTGTAATGGTCACTGTTAATATATTTCCATATCTATTTTCCAGAACTTTATTTCACATTAATAATTATTTAAATGTTTTGAACTCCGTAAGTTAAAACGGTTGATAATGTTCATTTATATTAATTGCACGAGAATGAAGCACTTTCACATTATATTTTTGTAGAACTGTATAAAATGCCTTTATTTAAGCATTTGACATTTAAAACTTTGGATTATAATTCAAAGCTATTGAATTTCGAAACTGAATTATGGCTTATGTTTAAAAAAATATCATTTTTAGAGGTTTTTACCTCTTTATTTGAAGCATTAGTAAATAATTTGCTTAATTGTTTCATAAAGATTATCTCTCTGGGCGAGTCTATAAAATCCATCTCAAAAAAGAGTATGTAATCACATTTGGAAATGAAACTGACAAAATAACGTTCAGGTTTGAAATTGGCATTAATGGAGGCTTGGAGAAACTTTATTAATCCTTCGCTCGTATTGAGTTTGCGTAGCTGAATGCAATTTAAAGCAGGTCATCGGTAATAAAAAGTCATATTTTCTGCTGTCCTGGACTATTTCTTCCATCGATATGCATTTAAAAGATTTTTTACTAATAGAGAGTAGAAATTCATTACAAACATTTCTCTAACGATATCTAAATTTATTAGATCATATTCAAACGAATAAATATATAAAATATATGATTTATAAAGAGTGTTAGATTTTCTTTCAGGCTGATTCGTATGGAACAAAAAGTCATAGACAGTACAAAACCACAGATTTTTGCCTTATTAAATCGATGATCTAAAATTTGAGATCTGAGAAATAGTTTGAAAATGTATACGGCAGGGAACCTGGAAAGGCTTGGGGTTAGAGACGAAATACAGGATCATTTAGGCTCAGACTATTATTAACCTGACCATAAGGCTTAACTGGAAATTGTTCTTGCTTGCTTAATCATAAATAGTAGTGTATACACGGTAAGCCGGAAATCCGTCGTTTGATTTACAGCCTAAAAGCTTATTTTTACCTCTCTTATTCACATATATATATATTAAAATATATACAATAATTGGGAAAACAAGTAATGTTTGTTCCCACCGATAAAACCATTTCAGTTTTAGATATCCCGGGCTCTACTTGTTAGTGATGTTCAGCAAAAAGGTAGTTGTCGCATATACAGCTCCTATATGTATTTCTTTTTACTGAACGCCATAGGTTTAATTATAATTATACACTGTAATTGTATTTTATTTTTTCATTATAAGAGTCGTTCTATTGTCTCAATATTAGTTTACTTCACCAGTTGGAAACATTCACTAATTATCAAACAGAAATTGAAGAACATCAGCGAATTCATTCATTTACTTTGTAATGTAAAGCAATTTAATTTGCAGTTATAACGAATTTTTACCATATTAGGATGTTACAGCGGTATTAACTCTGTTTAAATGCCAGCTGCCGGCGCAGAGCCTCTGTCATCACCTGGAGGGAGTTGCCGCCCTTAGGAAATTACGTCATTCCTGCCACGTCATGTCATTTCTTCCGTACAGCTCAGTGTTGCAGGTAACATGGGGGCTTTGTCATATTTTGTTATAGTTTTATTATTGCACGTTTAGTACATTGACTTAATTTTTCTTTTCGTAGTTTGCTCACTTAGTATTGTTAAGTATTTGTGTTAGATATATTGTAATTCAAGTATGGCAATAAAAATATTTAATCTCTAGCTAAAGTTTATAAAATGTTTGTACCCTATTAATTATTTGTCCAAGTTTACTGAATTGCTGCATATTATTTTCAAGGGTTTATGTAAACGAATTTAATTTAATACGTAAATTAGAGATTATATTTTTGAATAAAATTAAATTAAATAATATTTGTAAATTACCCATCTACTCTATTTTGTAAAGTTACCTTCCCCTGGCATTCCTCGCCTCCTTTCAGCATACTTTCAAGCTGAAAATCTTACCTGTCATTAACGTTATGTGCTAAACTTATATTACTCATTTTCAGAACCGTAAACTCATCGCAAATAATACCACAAAATGTTCGGAGATTCCTGATAAACTCAGGAGTGTAATAAAGTTCAGAACTTATGGTGATAGTTATTACGGCCGTATCCGGAATAGACCATAACTGCAGATCGATTTATCACTAAAGCCAAGTGAGAAAAACGAAATATGCATTAAACTAAGATATTTGGATGTATTGCACGTTTTTAACATTATTACAGGAGTACAATTTCATAATTTTAATATAACTTATTTGAAGGAGTGACATGAAAAATAATACTTGCATTCAACAATTATTAGTTTGAAACTGTTTAATTGGCTACACACTATTTAAATGAACAATAATTAAAATTCAATTTTCAGAAATTGAACGAAGAAACTCCGTTTTCTTTAGATACAATGGGCATGCAAGAATTAGAAGATGAAGATGTGGAACCGATTAATGGATACTTGCTCACACGTTTGTGCGAAAACAGAACTGGCGACACTGAGAAGACAAGCTCACCACTGCACGGAAAAATGACGATAAATTTACATCAATATGCGGCTGTAATTGGTTGAAATTAAATCGTGTTCCACTGGCACAAAATATGATATAAACATATGAGATTATCAAAATAAATACTTGCTTATGAAGGTAAGAGAGAAAAAATAAAGTCCTTCATGAGGAGCTGCATAAAATAATCGAATTATTCCGCAAGTTGAATTTGTGACGGTTATTACACGCACTAGAGCAGAGAACATAGTAAAAAACAAGTAACACTAACTGAAGATAAAGGTACATGCATATTTAATAAAAAACATAACTTTCAGGCTTAAATATATATGCTTTTCCCGTATCATTATTATTTTATTTATATGTTATATTGTTAGTTAAATGTTTCCAATTGCACTAGCTGTATAACAACAAAATGGAATGCGATTAACATTTAAGCTACATAGATAATTTTAGGCGTAGGATTGCTTGATTTTCTGTGTTCCGAAACCGCTGTGTTCTCTCCACCCACATTTATTATTCACTTTACACCGCCAAGATTTGTACATCGCTCCAGCATTCCTTGGAATTCCGCTTTTTCCGCTGTCGGAAAAAGGATGGTCGCTGTTCAGGGCAAGTGCGATTATTCGTTTCATGCGCATGCTCAGACTATTCCCACAATTCCGTCAGATGACACCGAGTTTATCGCTTGGCGCAATTACACAATTGTTGATGCAAATAATAACAATGCCACGCCACATCTCTCCTGGGGCACATTAATCGATGTCCTCAACGATTACAAAAAATTAGTTTTCAGGAATACGCCTGACTCCTAATGATCCGATTTCCCTAGTTTTCAGCAATCATTTTTCTTGTTTTATTTAAATGGTATACACTAAGTTTCGTTGGAAAAATAAATATTGTTTAAATTTTTTCGTTTAGGTAAAGCCCGCCCTGTGATTTCGCTGAATTTCAGAAACTTTTTTTTTGTTTAATTGTATTCAATGGCGTAAACCGAGTTTCGTTGAGAAAGAATAAAAATTGCAGCAGATATATATTACATCGTCATTTTTTGTGCCTAGAAAGTAAGATCGATGGAGAATAAAGAAAATTTTCAAAACTTTCATGGGTACGACCACGACATTTCTTCGGAATTTGCTACAAACAACAAACCAAATGATTGAGAAATAGCTTTGGATGTGAACTGAAATATGTTCAATAACAAATAAAAATATATTAGATTAAAAGCCTCCGAGTTTTTACATGGTAAAGATTAGTTTTTGGGTATTTACATTTATTTCTGTGCTTCTTTGCTTGCGACGTAGGATAGAGAGAGAATGATCATTGATTTCTGTGCTCTTGCACATAGCAGGTAATCATTAGTCTGTGCGGAAACGAGAGAGCGCCGTGTATACAAACCGAGCCACAGTTCACATCATTCGCATGTGAACAAACAACCGATGTTTATAGAATCGAACAAAAATCTACATTTCGAATGCAGATAACTTGAAGAACGAAATGTTCACTTAGAACACTGGACATGTACTAAAATCTCTAAGCCATCAGCAGAAATGTATTTATTTATGCAAAATTTATGCGGAAGTTTTTCTTTTCTTTCCCCCTTTATTCATTTCCTTAAGGCGAATGTTTTGGAGAAAAAAGTATTACATAATAATTAAGTAGGTGTTTGAAATGAGGACTGCAAGCATAGGCTCTTTAGTGTGTTCAGCTGGTTACTTCTAGGCTCTAGAGGTTACCTCAGAACGAATGAAATCTCATTTGAATAAGGGAATATGACACGTAATTACAAAAATAAATAATGTGTTATGCACTTAAAGATCTCGAAGTTGGGGGCAGCATGAGATGCTATAAAACTTCTGAGCAATTCATGCCCGGTGGGCACGGAGAACAGTCGTGGAAGAAATAGTGTGCCGGGACGTTGTTGTTGTTGGGTTTTTTTTTTTTTTTTTTTTTTTTGTATGCCAAAGATTGTATTAGCAGTTTCCGAGACGAGCGTAAAAGTGCGCATGATTATCAGAAACCTGGGCGGCCGTCAACTAGAAATATGAAAATCCATAATACTCATGAGCTAGTTAAATGAACAGGCATTTAATTGTGTTTAGCTCGGATTGGCCCACGAAATCTATCACGATATCCTGCAGCATCATAAAATGTTATCGCATATACCTTACCATCGATCTTCAAAAATAAGCCAGCTAATCTCAGGTAACGAGAGTTTTAATTTTTACTGTTTGATTAAGGATGAAAATTGGAAATTGCATTCTATCTCTAACCCAAGGTTCGCCTCCATGGTTCCCCCGTCAAATAGACGTTCAAATTGGCTCCCTTTCGACCATCTTCCGAGTTCGTATGTTGAACATTTTGGGCGCTAAACTAGATAACTACAAAACTTCAAAAGTTCTCAAACTGGACAACATGCAACTACAAACGGTGGCAACCGGGGCCAACCATCTGGTCTCCAAGGGAACGTAGAGCTTAGACCATTTACCTGCAGATACGATTTCCACTTCTTCCCTGCTTTGGAAAACCCTGGAAGGACGGCACCACAACCACAGAAATTCGTCAATTTATTCTAATGATAATTGTATAAACGTCAGAGGGAACATGCCGAAAAAATAACAAATACCTGTTTCTATGCGTATATTAACCTATTTCTAGAAGAAATTTCTAGAGATGGCAGATTCCCTCCGCCTCCCCGCTCTCGCTCATATAATCATTGTAATCGGCCAACACTGAAGGTAGTTTTGTTATAATAATGAATATATGTTTACCAACTATATTTATTATGTAATATTCGGATAATCCCTAATTCGTCAAATAACACATAGCAAATTATAAATAAATACAAGTTAATAAACGGTTTCTTTCATTGATTAATAATCTTTAATAGCCCACAAAATATTAAACTTCCAGTTGAAATTTTGGTATCAAACAATGCAAAGTTTAAATAAACGGAAAGATTAAAACTGCTCAAGTGTAAGTAATAAATGCTATGAATAGCTTAAAAGATCTCTCTCGAGCAAACATTAAAAACATAAAAATATAAATTCTATAATTATTAAAAATAACATAGTTTGTGATGATAAAAGAGTTTCTAGTTCAGGTTATACATCTTCCCTTATTAAATTTTATTTATTATTATTATTATTATTGTTATTATTATTATTATTATAAAGGCTTGTTTTGGAAAACAATTTATAGTTAACAAAGAATACGTCTAAATAAAGGTTTATACATTCTAGTATCATTTATATATAGTAAAATAAGGATCACATGAGTTTCCAATCAAAATAAGCAATATTTCGATAACTGTGTGTTCTTCCTAATACCTGCGATTAATAATTTTTATCTCTATTCAGATAAATTTAGAGTTTTATACATTTGTATTATCAGGCAGTAACAATGATAATGTGTTCAAACACAATCCAAAATAGGCACACTCAATATCTCGGATAATTACGTGTTCAACAACACCAGGCAGATATTTGTTTACTAGTTACCTCGACCAATTAACACTTATTCATTACATTTAATATACAATTACTATAAACATTTTCTATTTTATTATACATTTACCTATGCATATATACATATATATATGCATATGTATGTATATATATAGTATAATACAAGTGTAAGAAAGTGCATGTACAAAGTATTTTATGTATAAGATGATAAATATAATTAATTCTGTTATAAACTTTGGATCCATACAACAAACTCATGATAGGGAAAATATGAAAATAGGAGATATTTTCAATATAAAAATACACTTTCCCTTTAATCTCAATTCTGAAATTTTGGAAAAAAAATAAAAACTTGCTTTTGAAATTCAATAGCTTTCCTTATCCAGCACTAAAGCGTGATGTGTTTTATGACGACTTTTTAATACAAATATCCATATTTAAACTTGGATCTTTGTAATCGTGATTGCTACAAATGAATGCCTTTAACTTAACGTGTATTTCCAGCAATTATGACGTGGTATAAAACGTCAATTTTAATGTGTATTTTCGTATTAATGAATAAATATTTTAATTAAACAAACAAAATTTGTATAATAAGAACAAAAAAGGAAATTTTACATTCAGATACTCTCATACAGTAATTACATAAGCAAAAGAAAAATTTCAAGAAATATACAAATAAGAATGATCATCTATAGGTAAAATATTCCAGTTATTTGCAGCTTCCTTTCAGGCCAAACTGATGTCTTAAAGAAATGCACTACATATTACAGTAAACAACGATAGTTAAAATGTAGATTTAAAAAGGAAAATGTGTAGAGCTACATATTAAGTGCAGTAAATATCCATCAAATAAATAAAAAATAAAAACAATGAAAGAAGGAAACTTAAGGGAAAACTTTACAACATTATTTAGTTTGACCTTTGAGGTTGAGACATGTAAAACTCCTTCCTGCATATTCCGAAGCACATGCTCAGCAAAATAAATCCCTACCTTTCAATATATCCGCTGACATGGGTGATATCTGACAGCATATCAGACTCTCATTATTAATTCACATCAGAAGCGACTTTTTGCATAAGGAACACCACACCAACCTTAAAGGTGAGGGATGTACGTTATATGAAAATGTAGACTTTCTTTCCCAGATCGCGATATCCTAACATATTTTTAAAACGTGTTCTGTGACGTAGCACTTGCCCTGGGGCTAGTTCGTGTCTGGATGGTGAAGAATATTATTACTCTCTTTAATGTAGGTACTCATTTCGGTGTCACAGAATGCGTAAATTCTTGAGTACCGTAAGACGGAGCCTAATAATAAATTTACATTGCTTTGGAAGTAAAGGCTGTAATTTCCCTATTAAAATTATTAATGGTGGGATAAATAAATCATTACAAAACACTTGAGCATTTTGCCAGGCAGACCTGCGGAGAATATTGATCTGAAATTTGTTTGAAATACTAACATTTCCGAAATTAAACGGATAGTTTAAGCTACGTAATTTAAATGGAAAGTAATTTAGAATAAATATTATTAATTATTCATAATCAACCACCTATTTCATCCTCAAAATCGTTTCAATTGACATAGAAAAACAAATGTAAATAAAATAAATTACAAAAATATATATACTCATAAATTACAATACAATAAATGCTATGCTTGAACCATTTTTGCCTTTAAAAACCAGAATATAGAAGGGTTTAAGTTCGTTTCCCGGCTACACGTGTTGCTAGCAATGATACCAGGTATCAATGGTATTGTTTTTAAGGTTCCCATCTGTACTGAATACAGTTGTTGTAGTATTGTTAAAAATCACATTAAATTTTGTTATTTTCTGTCTGAAATAGTTGTAACATGTTATTTTTTATTTTTTATTTTTTTCCCCAGATATCCACACTGAGTGCCTGCGAAAATTAAAGCTTCAATGTATTTGCCAGTAAAAAGCTCAAGAAATTAATTCGTGGATTCTTTTAATGTTCTATGACATGCATATATGTACGGATTATAGGAATTTACATAACTATACGATTCTACCTAAATGAGAATTAGATCCCTTCAACTTCAAAAGTTATATCTGTTAATTTATCGCCCTCTGCTGCATTACAAAACTTTTTACATGGACTACAACACCTTTGTGACGACACGTCCCAACTGTATTACATAACAGTAGCTATTTACTAAACAGTATATGTTGAAACATCTAACATGCTGAAGATTTCATACTCTAGTGACAAACTCACAGAGGCTGTTTAGATTTAATTTGTCGATACCCCTTAAATCTCCCTTTATCAAGATTGGTCTTAAATTTTTATGCATTTATTGCTTTTTTTCTCCCTTTCTCCAGTTAGTGTACTTTATTCATAAATTTGATTCACAAAGAATTGCGCCGGGGGTTGGTTTGTATTTTAAAATTAATTTCTATTGCGACGTTATTATTTGAGTACTATATTCAACCCATATACAAACATACACTGTTTTGAAATCCACTCATGCGGAAGCAATATGTAGACAGAGAAATAAAAATCAAATGTGAACACATTTAAACATAAAATACAGTTCGTGGTTGCTGCATAATTCATGGAGATGTGCCCAATATGAGTTTTATTTTATTGTGGACTTGTACAATATAGTCATAATTTGAAATCCAACAAAGATTCATTCACTTAAGCGAATCTTGATAGCTCAGAAATATTTGTTTTTACTAAAACTGGATGTTCCAAGATTTTGTGTTATATAGTGCCAGGCCATTATTCGTAACTGTAAGCAAGTGAAATGTGCTAATTAATAAATTAATTTTCCTTTAAAAAGGGAGCAAAATGCTTACATCTCTAGGATAAAAGTTGAGGATTATGAAAATTATGATTTCAGAACACAATTGCTAATCTATGAAATATTTGTACTTTTTTGAGGAAAGCCTTGAAGTAAAATTCTATAGGTTTAACTAAAATGGTTTGAAATCATACAATATTTGCGCATTTTCTTTTCAACTACCGAGCAGAGATAGACACAGCCATCATATCAAAAAAGAATAGATTTAGGTAAAATATTAAAAAAGATTGAGCGTGGCTTCGATTTTTAAAAAGAAAACTGAAATGTACATTACGAAAAAAATTATAATTTTTGACAAAATCTCTTAGGTAAACGAGGTAAGTCCCAAACTAAAACATAACAAGCTACACTGTAAAAACCTAATGTTGGTTTATAAATTTTCAACTATTTCATATTCCTATGAAAACATTATCGGTAACTCAGAGCTCTGTAACCAAATAAGTTTGGACCTGAAAGGAGTATGTCAAAATCATCTCATGAAGGAGTCTAAATCAATATTCATTTACTGACAGAACATTAAAATAATTTCATAATATTTTTGCATTTAGTAATAAATATTTTAAATTAAGACCCTTTTACTTTTCTGTTAATTTTCATTTCCTCATATAGATTTAGCTATCTATTTGTTTATTTTAATAAACAAATATATGTTAGCATTCCTTGATTAAACACAATTAAACCAATAATAAACTATAAGGGATAGTAAGATATAAAAAGAATGTTCGACTTCTGCAGCAAAAACTGAAACAAACACTGATATTTATTGAGTGGTAAACAAAAATAATATTATTTTATAATACCACTCTCCAATCAATCCGTATTATTTATCAAATACTGTTAACTATTAGGTGAGGGTCACTTGATCAGCCTAAAGGAACATCCAGCTTATATTTTTTTTAATAATTTTGCTAAAGTATTTATAAATATAGCAGGACAGTAAAATCAGTAAAATTCCTATCTCTTTACTAAGTAATAAAATATCTTTTAAAAAGAACTCTAATTAATATTAATAAGAAAGTTTATTAAAAAGTTGTCTTTTATATAATTAGAATTTTAAAAAATGTATATTGTTATTAATACAGAAATGCTGAAAGAAGATAGATTGGTAGCACTGCATCATCTTTAGTGAACTGAGAAGGGGAAGCTCCTTTTAACTAAGCTATCACAATATTTCATTGGCCTTTCTATTTGTTCATGTAGTTCTGCTAGTCTAGAGTCACGAATTAGACTGTAATATTGTAATATTAATAAATGTAATTTTATCCAAAATATATTTTGTTCATATTTGAGCGAACTGACGTATTTATATCCTGTCGAAATCAAAACAACAGTCAAATAATGAACTGAAGTTTTAAAGCAATGTTGGTTAAATTCTAACTTTCATTCTGTCATCCCCCCTTTGAAAATTCAAATGGCACAGCTACCTGCCGATTCTTAAATTTTAAAGGGAATTAAATTATTATCGCATTTACTACATGAATCGTTGTATGATTTTGGAAAGAATGAAAACTTATTCAGTAGTAGGATGGGAAAAATATTTGGGTTTAGTTTTAATTATTAATATTACTACAATACAATCTATTTTAGAATTCTTGGTTTATAATCCGTTTTTCTTGTAGAGTATGTGTACACGTCTAGAAAGTCATTACCAAAACACAACTATTAAATTAAGTAATTAGTAGTTTTTATAGTATCACGAGTATTCTGTGCAAATTCAATCTACAATAACAATTCAGGATGCCAGGTAAATTAAAAATATAAAATATACGATAACAGTGGCATAAATTAAAGCATCAAAAGATAGGAATACAATTTGAAATTTCAAAGCTGGGGAGGTTGAAGTGAGGAGCTTTTAAAAATCCCCCTCAGCATCAAAATGCCTGTACTTTTAATTAATTTTATGTTTACAATTTTGTTTTTTAGACTGAGCTGTTTTGAAAAGAACTCTAAAGGTGTTTTCAAAGATATATGGATCAGTTTTTCTGTGGTAGTGAAGTAAAGAATTAATGTTTGCCAAATTATTTTTAAACTTTTAAATACAGTTGTAAGGGAGCTAACAGAATAGCTGACGTAGCAAGCTAATCACAACATTAAGATAATTGCAGATGTGCAATATATCCAACCCTTTCACCGATACATTGTGAACCATCCATTAGAGTAATTGTAATAAATTATTAACGGAAAGCATAAATATGCATAATGATTCATGGATATTACGCCTATTGTCTTTCGCCTTAATCACAAGCAACAAACCTGCCAAGTATTACATTTGCGTAAATGAGTAATTATAACCCAGCACTCTGTAACATTCGAAATTTAAATGTTTCTCTCTCTCTCTCTTTCTTATTTATGGCCGCTCTTTAACATCTCAGGTCATCAGCGTCCCATTCAAGCCAGGGCGTAAAGTGGCCGACAAATTTTGCTCAGAGGTCTCTTCTTTCAGGCTTGAGGTTCTTTATTGTACCGTAAATGTACGACATGGGATCCACGGCTTTACTTCCCTTCCGAAGGATTTCTACGCCCGAAAAAAATCCATCGATCCTGGCCGGGTTTGAACCCGCGGCAAGTATGGTTACCACTACACCACCAGGACGGACTAAATGTTTTCTCTTATGCATATGCTAATTAAATGTTTAAAATTATATGTTGTGGCTAGTGTTCTTATAGCACTTCTAACCAAGGGATATGTTAAATGAGATCTTGGTTTAACAAAAAATTGCAACAATCTGCAACTAAGCTTGACGTAACACAAATTCAGTTTTCGTACTTTTGAAGGGAGAGAAAATTGGAAGTCGATAAATATTCATGATCCTATGTAGCGCGTTGGGTGTCTAATGGTCAGTGTTTATACAGCATTCCTTATATTGCCGGGCCGGGATTGCACAAATGTGTGCTCCGCGCTACACTAGAGGGGATTTTCTGTTCTAAAACTCCCGCGTTATTTACTCATGAGTGATAGTAACATGGACTACAATGACTACTAACCTTGTTATAAGTGGTGTTGAAAGTGGTGTCCATTTGCACTCAGACATTCCTGGCATCTGTGCTGTTACAGCGCATCATACACTAATTTTTACATTATGCAACGGGACTTCATGAATTAAAGGAGGATTCTCTATGCTCCAATGTCTACTGTTCTGTGAGGCAATATGACCTTTTAAATGAAACCATGCCTCATCTGAGAAAAGTATTAAATGTGGTTCAACAGTACCGTCAACGTTATTTTGTAAAATCCAGTTACAGAAATTTACTCGTTTTTCGTCGTCACGAGGTTGTAATTCATTAACTCTGTAGGGTTACAATTTTGTAACCCTACAACTCTGTACAGTCACTCTGTATGGTTTCAACTTTAAACGTTTAGCAGCTATATGAACATAGGTTTTTGAAACACCCACTTGTTGTACAATACTTCTTAGAGACTTCTTTGGAGAGCATTCGAATGATGCACAAATTTCGTCATTTTTCCCCCTTTAGATAATTTATTTATTTATTTATTAATTTTCCCGCTTCTTAGGTTTAGCAGTTAGCTATCCCGTTGTTCCAAACTTATTAATCAGACATCTTACAGATTCTCCACCTGCAACTGGAATACCAGGAAATTTCTAATGAAATTGTCTGCACACCTGTTTGCATTATTGGGTTTTTTACGTATGTATCGTATATAAAAATTCTTTGTTCAAGCTTGAATTATTGGGCAGGCATTTCAGTGGAGTAAAAAGAAAAATCTAATGTAATTCACACACAACACAGGTGTCTTAAATAAACTTTCCCTTTGGAGATGCAAAATGAACAAACACTAGTCTTTCCAACTTAAACAGAAGGCAGTAACTGACACAGTATAACCCAGCTAATAAACGTAGCCTGAAGCGGGCCATTCGCCCTAGTGCGCTACTGCAATAACATCGAAGTCACTGCAGTGTAAGCGAACTACGCATGTAAGCGATCTATTGCCTGGCTAGAAAATGGAATGCTGGGTATAAATTCTCTACTATGTAGACATAGACATGTCAGAAGCATAAATATGGCGAACAAATCTTATCATGTGATTGCCTGTATTTAGTTCAATAGTCTACTACTCGCACATTAGGTATCTAATTTTGTAGTTAAAATTATACGTGTACATTCTTATTATTTCTAAACAAAACATAACGAAATATTAAGCCCAGTGTTTTAAAAAGCAAATGTAATGTTAAGGATAATGCTTTCTGCTTTACAAGGAAACAACCGCTGGTGAAAGTGAAGATAAGAAATCGTAAAATGAGATGTAATTATGTTTAAACAATTAAAATGTTAATAAACATGTCAAAGCTATAAGACAGCTGTTCTACATTTCAGTGTTTTTAAGCGTAATGCAGTACTGAAAGATTATTATCAGAGCAAAGCCCTTGAAAGTTGCCTTTTTGTAAATTTTTCCAAACTTAAAGCGATAATCAAACCGTTACTTAGCCATCAAGCGGTATTTCAGTCGCCGAGCCGTCAAATTTGTCCCAGTAAGTATACAGATTTTGGAAATATGTGATGTAATTTCATACATTATTATATACTATACAGTAACATTTTCCTATGTCTTATGACTGTTTAACATCATACATTATTATTCATCTGTGATTCGTCAACTGAATAATAGACCCTATTGCATATGTTGTGAAGAGCAGATATGAATATTTCTATAGTATAGTATAGGCTTATAATAATTTCAGAATAATTGGAATGGTATTATAATTTATGCTCATCCATTTATGATGAACTCCACTTTTATAACAAGATACATTTGCAATGAGCGTATGCATATGTCTAGTGTTTATGTTGCATATTTGCATATTTTTAATGAAATGGTTTGGATTTTTAAGGTTATAAGGATGTACTCACAAAGAGGTGTTAAAATGTTTCATTTTCGAAGTAAATCTTTACACGATTTTCTGTTATTCGTACCACACATTCGCATTTCCTTCTTTTGCAATACAAAACACGTTTGCTTTCAAATGAGCTTCCCCAGAATATTAAACCACATTTCATAATCGGCCGGAAATATGCCTAATAGATATGCTGTTTTAGGGTAGCTTCAGAACTAATATGAAACAATGAGCCAAAAGCATAGGTTGCTGATTTTGGTTTTGGCATATGTGCTTCCAAGTTTAAATATTTGTCAAATGGAAGACATATAAATTTTGTATCTCATACGGGATTATTAGCACATTTAATGTGAATTATATGCTATGAGTTTCAGATACTTGCTTTATCTAGATGTAATGATATTTTATTAGAAGTTACATTTTTTCCACCATATTAAGCTATTGATAGAAACTATTACACTGGTATCATCAAAAACATAACAGTTATGTAGTCATGTTATTTAATGAATACGAGAGATCGTTTATATAAACTAAAAAAGCACCAAGAATTGATGACTGTGGAATTCCATATTCAATAATTCCCCAGTTTGGAATATAAAACTGGTTTTTTTATGAACAACATAAATGTACGCTTTATCAAGGTAAGGGACGAACCAGTTTTGACCATTTTTTATTCCATGAAAGCTCAAGACTCAATAATAGCTTAAATGTCTCGGCAGTCCTTTTAAAGTTGCTCATGTGTCAAATGGGCCCAGATATAATTTAAGCCGTTGTATCCTTTACTTTTGCAGTATTCCAACCGAAGCTCTAGAGAACTGAAGTGCGGTGGTGTTCGAAATATTATCGAATCAATATTTTCTTCTGTGACTAACATTTATTAACATATGAACTTACAGCCTTTTACCACTTCCTGAATAATATTACAGACAAAATAATCAGACGTCAATTTTCTTATAAGCGCTCATACTTCATTAATTTGTCTTTGCTATTACATGATACCTGCAGAAATATATATATATAACTTTTCAAAACCACAACTAAAATGTACACGCAGGGATGTTAGTTAAAAATATTTTCTTATATTTATTTTGGTAAAATACCAAACCAAGGCCAGTTAAAGTTTAATAATAATAGCATTGTAAAGCTTGTTATAAGACAAAGGTGCTCCACACCGCCACTGATAGCCGAGGTCGTTAAGGCTCGGACTCTGAGTGGGAGGTTAGGGGTTCAAATCCCTTCATCGTCTTTCCTGAGAGGTTTTTTTTTCAGGTTTTCCTCAGTCTCCCTAAACTTAGGCCTGGAACCTTTTCTTCCTTTAAAGTAAAATCCCTTCCCATTTATGATTTCATCTCATGTATCATGAGTGTTCGTCGCCTGTGGTCCCTCAGTAGTACAAAAGGGCGTGAAATACTATTAAAAAAAAGGATCACCAGAAAACGATCATAGGAGGCACCTTAATGACTCCTGCAGAAAAAATACATACAAATTAGAAAAATATCTGGGTTATATTTTAAACACAAATTCTGCTTTTTTTTTTCTTTTTTCTTTTTCTTTTCTTTTCTTTTCTTTTCTTTTTCTTTTTTTTTTTTTTTTGTATCTTTACGGTCGTGCTACGCCTTCCGTATTTCTCTGAACAATTGCCGAGGGCCTCTGTTGTTGTGACCCCATACCGTAAACTATTGAACTTCGCCAGCTGTAATTGCCCGAAGACGATTTAACAATGCCAATATTTATCCCAAACAAACGTTTGCAGAATCAACTTTGTCCAAGAGTTAGTACATGCAATACGTAACAATATAACTATTTGAACAAAATTACGTGTATGCAATGCTTTGGTACCAGATCACCCTTACTTGAAAATGCTGGCAGGAATTTCAATAGCGATGCTTTGGTGCCAACAGTGAATGTACAATTGAACGAATGTATTGTACTAAATATAAGCTTGTTTCACTTCGTTTCTCGCAGAACATCTCACAGCGGTGATATATTACTGTATTATGTATAGGTTATATTTCAGTATTTAGCTCATTTTATTTAGTTAAAGTTCTGCTAATAATATTTTTACTCTTTCTGAGAAGCAAGTGTTGTCCTTTACACTTAAGAAAAGAACTTGCTATAACCGTATCACTTGCTAATTGGCTTCCACTTCGCTGGGGACCAAAGCAAGCTATAAAAGTACACCGAAATTAACGAATATGCATCATGTCGAGTGATTTGATTCAAATTGATATGGATGGGAACACTAGCTGCGATTTTTTCACGACACTGTGGTTTCATAACAAGCAAATTGTACAATATGATTGTCGATTTCTCAAATTACATTATGGAGCCGCGCTGTTAAACAACAGAAATGGGCGGGTTTTATTTTTAGTGGAACATTTGGTAGGATTAGAAAGTTTTGTGGATCACCCCCACTGAAACGTTAATGTAATACGTATATTACGTATAAATGTATGTATCGTAAGATATTACTTTATGAGATGAATTGTGTTCCGTCAGAACAGAAAGTTCTCTGGTGTAACTGTTTACGGAAGGCCAAGCTAGGAAAGAGAGCGCCAAGGAGATAATACATTGCTATTCAAAGGAAGGATAAACACAAGAGGCAAGGCAAGTGTTGTGCCGCTTCTTGAGTGGCCCAATGTTTGTGAGGGCTAGTTGGAACCCAGGGGAATGAACTCGCCTACCGTTGTAGACAGTCAACTTTGAACTAACCAATAAAATAAATTTTTTAAACTTTCGAAATACAGACGGTGGCATGCGCTCGCTGTTGACTTTAAACCTGCCAATTGTAGAGAACTTCTGTAGACCCCTAAGACGTGGGTCAGGTCAACGCTTAAGCAATCTGATTTAAGAATATAACAAGCCGTTTCCTCGGCTCGAGGTTCACTCAGGTCACTTCTAGCCAGCTCACTCTTTCGTCTGTTCTTCGGCCCGATGCTCAGTTTTTAAATGGTTTTTAAATCAAGTTCGTCTTCTTGGAAATCGCGTTCGTTAAGTTCCGACTCATTTACTCAATTCTTTGGACAGATACAGTCTTACATGTTGGGACCGCGCTCGCATTAAGTGTGCAAGACCGAACTGGGTTCTAACTACCGTCTCCGCGGCGCAGCACTTTTACTGAGGTCACCGCCGTGACACAAGTTCTATCGACGCAGGAGCACCAGAGTTTGTAGAAGATACTGCGATTAATAACCTATCACATAAATTATGTCGCATCGCGTGATTATTAACACAGCCGATGCTCTTCTTCCAGTCCTGGTGAGCAACGACTCAACGAAACAGCGGAAAAATACCCCGAGTTATTGTTGTCGAAGAGACATTCTCAATCAACGATAGATGGTTACAAAATCTACCGACCAGTCTGGGGCCACACATAAGTCGCATCATAATTTGGTGCCCAACCCGGGGAAATAACAAAATCGATTCACAGAGTACCAAAAAAAGTATCATTCGTATAAAAATATTCCAACAATTGCATGTAATAGCGCCGATGCTTGATCTGCAAGGGTTGTAATATGTGATCAATGGAGAAAAACCCTAAATTTTACCAAAAATATGTTACTTATCCTAGTAAAAATGTAACAGCATGTTCAAGTGTTGCATTAATCCCCAAAGTATCCTCTTGCTCTTACATAACATTCAATTACGCTTAAATAAATTTTTATTAAAATAACCTAATAAATGAACCCCTACTTCACAATACAAAACTATTTTAGATAAAGATAGATATCTAAGTATTAAAATTATCAATAATAACATTTCAGACAGTTATTTTCAATAAAACTAATTGTAGGATGAAAATATGTTATTTGATGCTAAAGGAAATCGAGAGAAGGAATACTTTGAAGATTGAGTTGGAAAACGTTATTGAATATACAAGTTCTACATCAACATTTTCCTTGAGGATTTGGGTACTGTAAGCGTTGGGCAAGAAGATAAAATTCATTAAATCATTTAAAAAATATAAATCAGAAAATGTGGCAGAAAACTTCCCATAAACGTTCAAGCTTTAACAATATTTCATATGATTTAAAAATAAATTACACTTTCTCCCCAGAAACGTTCAAGCTTTAAAAACATTTCACATGACTTAAAAATAAATTACACTTTCTAAGTGCTTTCTATATTTAGAGACGTTATTTGAAATTTCTGGATTCATTACACTACTTGTCTTGTAAGATGATATTTCAAAACCATTGATAAATACCCAGAACATTTTTGTTACCAGAGTCACAGGTGCTACGGCATTTCCTTTTGGAATTCTAAAACGTCAAAAGCATTAAAATATTACAAAGCACAGTTGTTGTTTACGTATTCAGGATGGATTTTATCTGCAGTGGCTGCTTTATGCGCCATTATATTGGAATCTGGTATTGATGTATCACAGATCGCTTCCACAGCATAAAATGATTCTAATGCCGCATTGGTTATCGATTGTTTTCTGTTTGCTCTGTGAACGGTATGTAGGTAACAGTTCATTAATGTCAATGATAATAGTTTCACAGTAGGTTGCAGGTTAAATATTCCCATTTTATGGTACATTTACATTAATTCAATTTACAGCGTTTAAACTTGGTAAAATGAATATGGTACTTGCCACATACGTAATTTATGTGTAAATGTAAATGATTATTAAACTTGCAAACAAAATAGTATGAGTTAAGAATAGTAAAACATACAAAAAATAACTGAAATATGAACGCATAATTTAGAACTTGTTAACCAGCATCTAAGATTTTGTTTCTCCAACGATTCAAGCAGCTATCTGTTCTTGAATGTTTTGTAATGGAGTAACTTGTTTCATAATAAGTATTTATATCTTAGTTCCAAATTATGTTTATTCATTTAATTTTATGTTCTATTACTAAATTAATTTAATACAAGGACCGGAAAGAAAATAGTGGCTATACTGTCTTCATGCTGATGATGAACTTGCGAGGGTGGTGCTGTCTAAAGGAATGTCATTGCTGATCAACACACTCAACATCACTAGTGCACTATCTATAGATGGACGAATACGAAGCTGGTAGTTAACGGTGTAAATTTGGAACGCCCTAAGTGAGCAATGTGCTTGGATTAGGTGGCACATATTAGGAACTGAGAGAATGTCTGCAAGAGTCTTTGGCAATGAATCCGTGTCATATCGAACTGTGGTCTATGGGATGCAAGGCGTTGGGCAATAGAGTGAAAAAGTTTAGGTAGTCTTGTCCGCATTACATTGTTGTGCGACATTTATAAAATAAGAACTTGCATGCTCTCGTACTAAACATAAATCTCAACTGGCTTACTTAATTAAAATTATACATTATGTTTTTCGACTACATTTTGGTGTATTGGAAGAATCTAGATGACAAGGTCCTTAATGTATTTGCAGGCAGTAGCTTGTAGTTAAATTGAGGAAATATTGGTTATTTCCTCATATATATTTGTGATATACGAACGCACAATCATTTGTGCGTTCGTATATCACTTGATTTCTCATCGTAAATTGTGTGCAATAGTTTTTCATTAGTTATCGCACTATATAGTATACAAGAACAGGTTTTTATGTACGATACTTATGAGAAAACTGATTTTTGTCGATAAGTAATTAGGCAATTCGCAAGAAAATATCCTGACAATCATGTTGCAGGTATAGAAATGCTCGTTCACCTGTTAAAAAGTTACAAAGTTACAGACAGTATCTCTCAATGACAGGAAACATGTTCCAACCTTTTTTCCTGTGGAAGAAAAATTAGATGAGATATAGAACTTTCCTACGCAGATGCCGGTATTGTACTGCCACTGAGGGGCATCGTTTTAGCGTCTTTTATGACGCAAGTTACTGCCTAATATTATCCATTTGAAATACAGCATCATTTTAAGTATTCAGAAAACTATTAACATTAAAATAGCGACGAATCTAGTGCCCTTTTTCCGGTTGCGGCGGTTGCACTTCTCCAGTGCCGCGCAAGATCCAGGAATGTTTAATTAGCACCTTAAGAATGGTTTATATTTGATATAAGTCTCTACTATACTCAATCATCTTACTCAAAATAGAACGTTGTGGCGCAGTAATGAATAAAGTTTCTACATGTGTAGTACTCCTAAATGTTTAGGATGCTTCTGACGTATCAACCTAGCGAAATAATTAACCTGAGCCAACGACCCATTAAATAAGATGACAGTACTCCTAACTACCACAATTTATGGATATCATGGTCGTAATTATTTGCAAATATGAGCCCATTATCGATTCATGAGCTCACGTAACACATTTTAATATACGCTGGCAAGAACCCCGGTAACCTCGTGGCTTGGAACTGATCCATATCGCCAGACGACTTTGTGTAATAGCACATTAATTCATTCAACCCAAATTTAAGTACTGTAGCAAGCAGTGCTGCTAAACGCTCTCGACTTCTTGCATACAATTACACTTGCGTTCTCTTCGAGTTCAACGATATTCTGTATTAGGGGTTCTCTTCTGGGAAAAAAAAAAAAATACATCGGACATGGGCAAGAGAACAGAAATTGAAAAAATCGCAATATTTGTCCTAATTGCTTCAAATCCTTTTTATCTCAAGTTCATTGCTAATAAATATAAAATAGTTAATATTTCAAAATTCGGCATTCTTGATATTCACTTATAATTCGGAGCTTGCGGCATTTCTACACGACCATATTAATACTTAAAATATCCAACCATCAATTATCATAATCAAATACTTCTACAATTACAAGTACTTTATCACAACTTGTATTTCAGTTTCATTTATTTATTTTGTAGAAAATGTTAACGCTAGTTTGTTTAGATGATCGTGACAAACAAGTGACTACGCTTACGCATCTAAAACATTACAGCGTGTCATCTAAAGGCTGATACTTAACAACTATCATAGTAATTTGGCCACATTTACGACACCTCTGTCATGCCGAGAATGAATGTTTAGAATACCCTAGTATAGATTCTTTTCGATATCTAGGATTCTTATAAAGGAGCTACAACATCCCCAATTGGCAATGGAAGATCACAAAATCATAATTTATAATCTACCATTTTTATCTGATTAATATCTGTCAAATGAATAATGGGAAGACGGGAGCTGAAAATAAAAAGGTTTTGTACAATGTTCGAATAAGGATTTCCTTCAAATAACATTTCGACACTTTACCAAGAGAATGAAAGTACAGTGAGACAAAAGCAGACAGTGCTAAGTAAAGTATTCTTTACCGGAATTGTCGTGATGAAATGTTCCCACACATTTGTAAATATCCTTGTAAAAAGTTTTCGGGGGAATGAATTTGTACGCAGGTGTCCATCAAAACCCGCAAACATGGCCTTGTGAATGTTCCACTGGATTTTAAGGTAATCACATTTTATTAACTTAACCACATTTACGTCATCGTGGAATCGATAACCTCGAATAGCATATCGACACGTAGCACCGGGTATAGACGCACTGGTGGAACTCAATTGGTTATAATATGCCAGTTCCGATTGTAAACCAGTCATAATTAGTATTCATGAGATCACTTTGAATTTCAATTCCCCTTGTTTGGTGCTCCTCGATCACCCGTGGCGCTTTCACATAATTGTTTTAGCCGTGTCCGCAGAACGCTATGAATCGGACCGCATAGCAAATGGAAAAACAGGGAATTGCTCCATCGATGGGTGTGGCGTGAATTGCATTCCGTTCACTGTATTGTCTCCCTCACACTGCACTATTTATTCATTCTTTATAGGTAAAATAAATCAATGAACGAATAAATAAAATAGTCCGATTTTTATTCATAGGGTCTTCATCCTTTATGGATTATGGTATTTTTGCCAGAGGCATTATACATATCCTGATCTTTTTCTTGAACAGATTTCATCTTCATTTAGATTGAAGTACCAATGCCCTTTAATGTGATTAAATTGTATCAGTTGAAAATAGGAAGCTTAGCTGAGTAAAGTGAGTATTTTAAATTTTGCACACGTTACAGATGTTCAAATTATTAAGCGGGGGTACTCAGTCGGTCTTCCAGACCTGGGATTTTCATGGTTTCTCTGATCACTTAGGCCAGTGTGATTCAACCGTTTTTTCAGTCACGGGACTTTTGCCAGCAGTGCATCTAAAGCCATCCTTATATTATTTAAGGGACAAAGGGAGTGAATTTTCAAAGTTGCATATTTTTGTATGGATTTTTCTGACACTTTTATTGTGATTGCATTGCTATTAAGTTAATATGTGTACCAAATTTTATTTAAATTGAATAAACACTTTGGGAGCTATAAATTATTTCATAAATTGTATTGCGTAAATATGAAGTATAATTAAAATGTGTCATGTGGTTCGTGAGTTGAGAAAATTGTTTGGCCTTTTTGTAATTGGAGCTTCAAACCTCATACATAAAGTGTATAGAAATATATTTCAAATAAATTTGATGAGTTTAACGTGATAATTTTTTTAAAACTATACGAATTTTTTATCTTTAAAATTAATAATTTTGTTGATATTATTATTGGTGTTAGCATGTTTTTTGTCCTATAGAATGTTGCAATGCATACTGCTCCACATTCTGGTAAATTTTAATTCAATTTAAATACGAACTGTGATGCTTTGAATGTGTGAAAATTAAATTTTGAGAAAAACGCAGTTTTATAAAAGCGTTTGTTGGGAAAATGTGAGATATTAAAGGACACGAGGAGTTCTTTAAATGGCTGTAGAGCCCGAAGAGAGGGTGATATGGAAATGTTGACCCTCTATGGATGTCCAAAGGCTCAAGAAACCATTTCAGGAAAAAAAAATCGATTTTTGACCCATTTCGGCCAAAAACTCACTCCCAATGTCCCGTAATTTACAAAAACGCTGTATTCAGTATAAAAAAGGAGAGTTATAATACATATACATTTGCTCGAAACATTCGAACTCATAATTAATGCAGAACGAGTCCATTGTAACGTTTGTGTTCACACTCTGCCAACTTGCAACTCACACCTACTAAAACACCGAAGTCACAAGGAAAGAAATTAGAGTTGGTTGTAATTATCACTTCCAACACGAATTAATAAGCTTTGCCCTTCTGCAGACATTTACTTTAAAGCTGAAGCGCTTTGCACTAGAATTGTTTTGTGGTTCATAGAATGCAAAGTTCGGCAGATTTCTGAAATCAGAAACAACGCAGCCAAAAGGGACGAAGGAAGTGATTTGACTTGAGCCCACCCATTTATTTCTCATTCGCCTTTTCAGCTTATTATGTAGATGATTTTACTTGCGCTTTCTCAAATTCCACAGACGATAAAAAACTCTACATTTTTCCACCATTCATTCTAAATCAATTTCCTTCAATAAATCCCCAAAATTGATAAAACCAAATCATCCATATGTTCATGTAGAATGAGTGTTAAAGTGCATTTTCTCAACGGGCTTATTGATAACTTACGAGTCTGCGAATCTTGATTGAAGAAGAAGAATGAGCGGTTTCATAAAGACATTAAAACAATGTAAACCCACCATAAAGGCCAATGTCAAGAGATGGCTGATTACTGTTGGTGTTTGAAAAGGAACACAGGTCAAAGATATATCAGAACTTAAAAAAATGAAGTTTTCTTCTCCCTAATAGTGACAAAATTTTGGAAATTCATAATTAATAACACATAGCTCTCTTTTTTCAAAATATCATTAATATTTAAGGTAAAATGAAACTTACAAAACAGTTTTGTCTTAGCTAAATGCCTCAAAACATAATAATATTTCATCAAAAATTTTAATACATAATAATATTTTGTGTGACTGTTTAAAAACCTAGCCCGACAAAGTTAAATTGAAAACTTATTTGAATTCAGGACATTCATAATACATATATCCAGGTATAAAAATAAAAATGAAGAAAAAGATTTTTTGTAGACGAGTGTTTTATATATAGTAAAGAAATACGCAGAAAACTATTGCCCGAAAATAGAAATCTTCCACCGGTTGAGCAAAACGTCAGACTAGCTTACTACAGTACAGTTAAAGCGTGTCTAATATTGCTTACGCATCTCACAAAGGCTGTCTCTCTTGCTATTGTCAAAGTTTTAAAAACCGTTTCTCATTACCAAAAATTAAAATTATAGTCAATGACTACAAGAGAAAAAAAATAAAGATAAGAGTTTAAAACTTTTTAGCTTCAACTATTGTTGGTCACAAAAACAAAAACTAGTAAAGTAATACCATTAAATAAATCTTAATAAAAATACTGTTAAGTCTGACACAACATTAGAAAAAAACACATTCTCCACACAATGGCCATAAATAAGTATAGAACGTTTCTAGAAGGAAGAAAAAGCTTTTTAATTCCCGAATTCATGCCGTGAGTAATAATTAATAATCAATAATGACAAATGCATTGGTGACAGAATAATAACTGAGGAGAGTAGTCTGAAAATAACATCTTTTGAACTTGCTTCCTGGTCATTTGTGAAAGATAAATTATTCCATGCAAGGTATTGCATGATCAGTTAAAATATTATGAATATATATTTACTGAACAAAACGTAAAAACTAGAAAGCTATTCCTCCGAGCCATATCCTCAAAAAGCTATCTTTGGCTAAAAATAGTTTTTCTGATCCACCAGTCAGTACAGATATAATTGATTGTTTTATTTAAAATGTCCCGCCATTAAAAAGAGGAAAGCAAGGATGCTTAGTATTCCTCTGTAGCCTTATGTACTTAACTCTTTCTTTACCAGTGTTGCTTACAAGTAACATAAGCTTTAAACATAGATATTTTACTTGGGTTAATTATCATTGTTGCTCTCAAGATACACATTCTTAGTTAAGGTCGCAGGTGCTATAGAGTAGCCTGGTATGAGCAAGCTCCTACAACAGCTGTTGTCAGTTGGAATGTGTCGCGCTATGGAGACTGAAATAATATCACAAAAAAACAAAGCCTAAAGATGTTGACTTGTTCTTTTACTCTCTGTTGAACACTTAGATAGTAAATTTAGCTTTTATACTGAAGAACAGATTACGAAAATGTAAAAAGGCCTACTTTTTGAAAACAACAGCGGAATTGAAAGGAAATCCCATTGTATAATGCTGATAAATACTTTTCTAGCGAATTTACCTGGCAGTGAATTGCATTAGTACAATGGTGTTCCTAATGGGGAAGAATTCCATATTTGAGATGCAGATGAGAATGAAATACTTGTGGAAGTAAGCCATATCTCTCAAACTCAATTTGAGGAAAGCATCATTAATTTAAATGCCCGAGGAACAAAAGAAGACGAATTAGCTTTTGGAAGTTGCAAAGGAAGAAACGGAGCAACATAACGTTCAAGAACAACAGATAATTAAATTATATTATTTATGAAAATGAAAGAACCGTTTATTAAAATTCAGAATACGGAATTAAGTTTAAGTGACTTGTTGTAACATGTATTTTGCGCTTGTCTGAGTTACACATTCACATTTACAATCTCATGAAATTAATAATACCCACAATGAAGTAATATCGTCGCGGCAGCAGTCCTAAATATACATTTACATCTATGTCTCCAAATAGAATATTGTTGCGATCTCTTCACTCCCCACCAGAAGAAGAAATTGCAGCTTTGCAGTATTATATGAATTTTTAAAATATGACATCTTTGTTTAGCAATAAAATAGTTATAATTTGTGGACAAACAGAAACGGATAGTAAACTGCCTTCTACTCATTTGTACTAGTCAAAGGTAGCCACCAACTCTACAGGATAAACCTGAGATCGCGTTAATGATAAATGCGCATTGTTTACTGATACTTATGACCAGAATTAGTAAATTGATGATTGCTATATAGAAGACATAAGTTAAGAAAGTACAAAGATGTCCTTACTGCAGTTTCAAGCTAATATTGCAGCTGGCCTTATATTGGCAGGAAAAGCACTTATTTAAAAAAAAGAACGATCAAGAGTTGAAAATACTGGCTGTAACTCAAGTAAAAAGAACTGTATCGACAGTCCCAATTGATGGTGTTCGATTTGATAGTCTGAATCACATACAGACATCGTGGGGAAAAGGGCGATGCAAATTCGACCACAAAAATAACATGCATTAAGTGCAAAGTAAATTTACACCTTACTGTAAACAAGAAATATCTATGAAATTTTCATGATGTAGTTCCCTTTAGTTAGCACAGTTTCTTTTAAGACATTTTGAAAATTATAATATCAAAATTGTAAAATATACAATATATACAAATTGAAATATTTTTAAAAATATATAAGTTCATTTTTCTTACAATGGTTAAAGAAATTAAAATAGTTACCTCCATATTTGAAAGAACCTTTGGCATCTAATGAACAATGCTCATTTAAAAATGTCATCAACTGACGGGGAAATATTCTTCAGTGCATGTTTGATTACGCATATATAGAACATGCCGAGTTGATGGCGTAACATGTACATCTACCATGGAGCCTGCAGTCGCTAGTGTACTTTTTAACAAGAAAACGTAGGTGACTGCGGCAAGCAAGACGAGCGATGGAGTCGAAAGCACGGTATACTCGTTTTACAATGTTATAAACAGTATGTGACTTGCGAAGTATTATGGCCGACGAGACAAAAGACATTCAAGTGCTTTTTTTTAATGGTGTTTAATGCCCGTTTTACTACCGAGGCACCACAGGCGGTGAACACTGGTGATACATGAAATGAAATCATATATTGGGAAAGGATTTTTTTTAAAGGAAGGAAACGTTCTAGGCCTACTTTTAGGGTACCTGGCATTTGCCAGTTCCGTGGCGGTATTCAAGTGCTTGCCTCAATGAACAGACCCTCCGCAATGATTGTATTTATGGATAGAGTTTGACATAGCCAATTAGTTACTGAGTTCGTTCATTCAAAGCAGTTAACTTTAAAAGCTTCACACTGTATTAAGTTAATATTAAGTTTATACATTGTTACACTAATTGTGCAAATGTTTACGAAATTAAATAACACACAACAGTAAATGAAAAGAACGGTTATCATCCTTAGGCTATGAAAGTTCATAGTCAAATTCACTCCTCGAGGAATCACAGACGGCCAACACTGAAGATACATAATACAAAATGATAAATTGGGAAAAAGAAGCGTTGCAGGCATTTATCATTAATGAGGACAGAAACAACACATGAAAGCTCTCCTTTCAGGGTTCTGACTGTATTTGAGTCATAATCTTCCTGTTCACAAGTCCTCGTCTTAGCGACCTCAGCAATTTTTCAGCTGACATCTGACCTTCAAGATATGATGGAATTTAAAATATCGGGCTATCCTTCTATCTGCAATGTTGTAAACCTTACTAAGATCAATAGTAGTGAACGCTTTCCATTACCTTTCTTCTAAATTACTAACCATGCTTTTGAAGAAGTTTGGAAAAATATTTACTTCAACTTCACAGCTAGGAACTATCGTTACATTACCGGTAGGGGAATATTATGAGAAATAAAGTCTTGTTATTTCTATTTTTATAAGTACTACCATTTAAAAAAAACATGGAAGTTTTGGCCGGGAAATTGGTTTTTATTTTTTAGTAACAGGGGTCAGAATAGAACAGAAGTTATTAATCACATGCACGACAAAGAGAGATATCGACAGTAAAGTTGAGGCAAAAAAAAAAAAAATCATAGGACGGTAGTATGCCATGCTGAATTCTGTCAGAGGTCCGTAAAATTAATTTAAGAAGTGGCCTTTGATGGGATCACAGCAGAACAGCTTAGGAAGAAAACTTTTAAATGCGTAAATCTTTTATCCTTTTGCTAAAGCATCAAAAGAAGGTGAATGAAGAAATTTGAATCATCAAAATAATGAAAGGACTGACAGGAAAAGGCTCCAAAATAAATTTCCTTTATAATAAGAATATTCTATTTTAATGTCAACTAATAGAATTCAGTACCAAAGGAACCAGTTACTTAATGTTATACAAGATAGAATGCGAACTGTTTCATTTTTCAAATTGAAAGCCATTAAATGTCTAACCTTGTTAAACATCAAAACACACTCATAATAAATGGACAAGCAAACCTCGAAATCATCGAACGAGGATGAAAAATAACATACAACATATTTTATCAGAAAATCAAGAATGAAAATATACCGAATTGGAACTATTTTATCACAAAGAATCTAGTCGGTCCTGGTGGTGTAGTGGTTACCACACTTGCCTCCTAAACCCAAGATCGCGGGTTCGAACCTGGCCAGGACCGATGGATTTTTTCGGGCGTAAAAATCGTAAGTATGGCTTCCTTCGGAAGGGAAGTAAAGCCGTGGGTTCCGTGTCGTACATTTACGGCACGAAAAAGAACCTCAAGCCTGAAAGAAGAGGCTTCTGAGCAAAATTTGTCGGCCGTTTCACGCCCTGATTTGAATGGGATGCTGATGACCTGAGATGTTAAAGAGCGTCCGTAAATAAACAATAAAAAAAAAAAAAGAATCTACAATTTATATCTCCCCCCTTCTCTCAACTGAAGAAAGAAAACAGAAAACACAGTGCATATTGAACCTAACCTAAAATACGATCTCAACCACTGGAGCTGCGTCATACTATAAATAAAGTCTGCTATTTCTTATGAACATACTTGCAGTTCTTTATGTATGTGCTAATACGTACTCATTTTGTTTAATATTAGAACCTCAAAAAGAACTAATGAACTTGGAAATCTAATGTCCATAATATAATGAAATGCATGGATAATAAAGATTGTTTACGATGATTTTAGATCTTTTCCACAATAAATTAAACAAATTGTTTCGTGGAGTACTGTAAATGTATATTCCCAAACATATGAAAGACCGAACAGCGCAGGATCAGTCAGTAGCTGATCGGTTGTGATTACTGATAACATAGCATGTGGCTAAGTGCATTTCGAATTCATTTCTGTTGCTACTCTTAAGTGGAGTGATGCAGTTTTAGGAAAAGGTCTTTTTTGTGGCAGGGAAAGAAGTGGGCTCGTCGTTAAGAAAACGCCCCAGGTGACTGAACTCCTCACAAAGCATGACCTTCCTCATCCTCTGTATTCTCCATATCTTGCTCCAGCCTGTTTCCAAAAACAAACTCTTGCTCAAAGGTCGGCGGTTCACTTCGGGCAAAGAGGTGAAGACGATTGCGATGCTCTACATCAGTGACCAAAAATGGACTGTAGGACTGTTTCGAAAAGTGGTGCAGACAGACACTGAGAGAAGTATGTGACTAGTGGCCTATTTAATAAGTTTCCATTGTCTGTATAACGAAAGTCTCTACACATGTTCGGTTTCTTTTTGACTATATATGCGAATATTAACGTGCTTATAAAGTTAGAAACAAAGGAGATGTCTAAATTAATCTCCTTTTTATAATAAGGAGTAATTAATAATTTATTTTTAAATAACAATTTGTAACGTCTTATAGCACGTTAGAAAAAAATTTATTCTAATCGAAAGAGAGATCTCAACGAGGCATGAACATAAAACAGAATAAATATAAACATGGAATTTAAAAAAGTAAATTTTCAATTTCTGCTTTTTTATTCCCGATTAACACAAGCGGCTTACCTGTATTACCACTGTCAGGTGCAAAGAGAAGTCACAGCCTATACTTGGGATTCTGAGTAAATCTCATAACACTGGACTAAAACCATCATTTGTTTAAAAACTGCACAATTTACACGGTGAACCTGTCACTTGTGTACACATGTAAATTGTTCGGATGGCAGGATATCTTTTCATCTACTATTACAACAGATACAAAAAAAAAATAATAAATAAAAATATCGAGCTACATATTTGAGCTCAGCATCACCTTAATAATATGCACATCTCATAAGAGAATATACTGAAGTTAGTCTCAGAACTACAGACCTTCCATTAACAAGTCCTTGCCCCGACCTCGGCATCATTTCTAAGTAAATATACCACACTGTAAGGGAATCAGAATATTTTTCATTTCTTACCACTGTGTCCACATTTTCATTACTTTAAAGTTAAAATGACTTAAATTTGATGTAATTAGCAAATACCTTGAAATATAAAATGAAAATTTTTAAAATTTTCATTTTTTGTATGCACATGAAAGTGTTATCGCTTCTATTTCACTATTCTTAAACAGGACTCTATTTAATATAAGTACTCTGTTAAAATATGCATATGTTTTATAGTTGATATTGTTTTCGGTGGGTCCCATATTAACAATAAAGCATTTCAAAATTTCAAATTTAAATACATCAGAGTTATAAAAATGCGACCATCTTTCTTCCCATTCTCTCTCCGATAGATTCACCTGCAGTACAAGGTCCTTGAAGTAAGTAATATGTCAGATTAACAGTGAAAAATAAATTTGATTAGTTCATAGTGACTGCAAGGAAATCTAGCTTCATTTACAAGATGGCGCATGTTAGCTGCATGATACGTGGTGTGTGAATGAAGCAGTTTAATGGATATTAGTAGGCATTGATTGGATTTTATTTTCACTAGAACTTTATGTGAATAATATAGTTTTGCTGAAGACATGGTAAACAAACCAAACAGAAATTCGAAGATCAGTGTATAATATTGATAAAATAACAAAAACTGCAGACCGATTATTACGATTTTAATGGTGAAAAGCCATAAACTTTTATTTTGTATAATAGCCACTTTATACTAAATAAAATATTATAAGAAGAAAAGTTATAGGGGCAGAAGAGACTGTGAGCTCGGGTGTTTAGGCATAGATTAAAAACACTGTTAGGAACTAACAGGACAGAAAATATAGTTATAACAATACATATGAAAGAAAATAAAGGGAAAAACTGCTGTAAATATAACTCAAGTATGTTTGTGACAACTAATTCCGCAAAAGTGGCATATTTTAAAGAGGATATTTAAGTAGCATATCAGTACCAAAATTGCATAAATTTTGGGAATATTTTATTGCAATGAAAGATTAACAACTTAAAATGGCTCATACTATTGTAGATTTATAATAAAATAAAAAGCTAGGGATAGAAGCAGCCCCTTAGCGTCTCGTTGATATTTTTACCTCTGAAGATGTGCGCTATAATTGACGGGTGAAACGTCAGGTCACTACAAATATAATTTGACCATTAGACAAAAAAAAAAAAAGGTCAGGACTCAAGACTCCGGCCGTGAAAGCTACGCATGTATTTAAACCAGGGATACATTTTTCGTAATACAAATTATTATTACAATAATGTGCAAGTAAATCAGACCCTAAAACCTACGTGGAAATAAATTACATCAAATTTCGATTTCTATCCCTAGAAATGGTTTTAAAGTAATTTATACCAGAGGCAGATAACGCTATGTATGTGCACTGCACATAAATAAATATTAAGATGAGCTCGTCACAGTAACAACTTATAACAAAAGGTACACATTTATTTCCATTATCGATAAGAGAACTGAATGGGTTTCTTCCGGGGTTTTTCTCAACCTGGGAAAATTAGGCGCTGACGACTACAGGTTTATTCGCCCCCCAAGACATCTCTCGAGGATCTACGGCTAGTTCGTTAAGCATTTAAACAAGCAACTTTTCCTGGAGTGCATTGCCCTAGTTTTTCTTTGAGTATTCAATATTAGTTTGAGTTTCAAAGTGTACTGAACTCAAGTGTCGCGAAGTGCATTGTACGAAATCCAGGTCTCTCCCCCAACATCTTAAAGTGAAACTCTCAACCGAAACCCAGTAATAAGAAAGGACGTGGCTTTTTATGCCCTACATCGTACAGCTTTCCTTCGAGAGCCAGAAGTCGATTATAACTCCTATGTAAAGTTTTTATTCAACGATAATGTAATAAAAAACTTACCTCTTAACAAAAGCTTGCAAAAAAGTTCCTCTTTTATCTTAATAAATTTACCTTATATCCATAACGCTAATGTTGGTTCTTCGTAACATAGAACATGTGATTACAGTAGATTCTGTTCTGTAGGCAAGCAATGTTAAAAGCATTTACCGGTGCTCTTAAGTACTTTATACTTACCTACTAAACAACAAGGAACTAAAGCGGTAGAAAAATTACCTTGATATAGGTACATCAATATAACTTCACTTGCAAGCAAAATTAGTACAGGAATTGAACCATGAACATTATGCGAGGTTTAGCTCAGGATAAAAGATTAGTATATGCTTCCGTGACTGGTGTCCATTGTCTTCCTCAGGACAAGCCTTGATGACCTTTTTTCCTGGAATTTAAGGATACATTTGTACAGCTGTTTATTTATGTTACGTTGATACGACAAGCTAGAAGAAATAAATGTATCGGAGTTCTCTCAAGAGTACAACGTGGTCTCTACAATTTCTTTCAATCATGTTAAGTGGTGACAGGGATCGTATAAGAGTAAATAATTCATTAACTTGTTCTTCGTTTATTAAATAAGAAATCTTAAATGAGCAACAGAAAATTTTATTCAGTGAGTGCACTAGACCATTTTTTTCTAACATTTTCGGCTTAGCAGAATGTACTCACTAATAACAGACTGCTGAACGATAGGGATCGTTAATATACAAACCTTTCGCTCACATTTCTTGGGCCAAATCTGTTCGTACATCATCACCAATTCTGAGCATGGTGTTCCATGACGAAACTGTGTCTCATTTTAAAATAAACATAGCATTTACACTATCCACTTTAAATGATCTAATGTGAAAACGATCATGACCTTAGAAGGCTGCACAACGTCATCTTTTCCCCAATCGACAAGCGAACTGAACTGAATTTCTTTGTAGTTAAAACAACGAAAGTAAACCACTAAAGTGCAGTATATTTAAAGTATAAAAAGAACATTCGCAATACACCAGTTAAGTCAGAAAGAAAGGAACTTTGCTACACTTCGTCGTGCTAATTATGGAACTTCTCTGCATTGCCTTCTTGAAGTACAGTATGTGTTACCACGCATAAAACAGACTGCGGCTGTGCAAGAGTAGTACTTGATCGATTATGACAAACATAGCATAAAGAATGGCACATTTTAAATTCATTCCTGTCAATAAGGAGACTATGTTGTCATTCTTAGGTGTATTCGTGATGCAGAGCGATGGAAAAAGTCTCAACTTGACAGGAATATAACTGGGTTCTCCATCTCCCGCGCAACGATCGCTCCAAGTGACCGACGTCCTCATAAAGCATAACATATCTCTTCTTCTTTATTCTCTGTGTAGTCCATATCTTGCTCCAGCTCATTATTTGCTTCCGAAAATCAACTACAAGCTCAAGAGGCGGAGGTTCACTTTGGCATATGAAAACGTATGCTCTGTGACCAAAAAGAGATTGTAGGACTGATCCGGAAAATGACGCGGACGCTGGCAGAAGCCCAAGGGGCTTTTAAGGTTATGTTGTGAAAAATATTCCTTTCTGATCTATATTATTAGGCCTTCAATAGTTTCATTAGCATTTCGATCATATATGGTTCTCTCCACACAACCATGTGAATTTGTCACAAAATAGTTAGGGTACATATCTTTGTTGTTTCATCGTGTAATTTCACACTACAACAATATAAAACAGTGTATTAGTTTCATCACAAAGAATAAGTTAAATTAGCAATAGTAAGACATTACTAAGAAAGAGCTAGATAATTAGAGTGATCTAGCAAGGAGGTTATTCTAAACTGTACAAGCGCCACTACTTTGTGATCTACCACACCGCGGCGGCCTCATACGAGATTGCAATCTACTTTAAAAACCCTTACTGGTGTTTGCCTTTGCGGTTTCAGGACCTGCATCTGTGTCATTTCCATTGTAAATTACCCAATAAAGAAGGAGATTCACTCAGAAGTCAGCAATCTGTTCACAGACCATGGCTTTCTACTCAACAGGACACGCTAGAGCTGCATTATTAACTTGCGCGGAATAAACAACGCTGTGGAGGATATGGAACCCCATGTAACAATACGTTTTATATGTGCAGCTGCCGCCTCTGGCGCTATCTTAATTTGTGGCCGGAATCACTAGAGAATAAGAGCAGAAAATGAACCCTTTTCATTTCATGATTTCATTTAACTGCGTAGCTAAAAGACCACGAAGTGGCGGTGCACGAGAGAAAAAAAGACAAACGTATTAGCATGATTTACAGACCCAGAAGCAAACGATGAAACTATTTCCGAGTGAGATCAACTGATATGTTCCCACTGAAATAGAAAACGTCTGAGAGATCGTTAACATCTGGAAAAATGAGCAATAAGTTGGCGCATTTTTATTGTGACATTGTGTTTTAATATGATATTAGTAAAACAATAAAAGGAACAATTCTTGTGTTTCTGTGCTAATTTACTATATCCTCCGGACGCAATGTTCACTTGACTTCCTTCCGTCTGCCTCGGTATCGTGGAATGTTCGAAGATTGTTTCAGTGTAAGAAATTTAAAAGAAAGAATATTATAACCTATATATCTTTCCTTCAGTTTTTACAATATGACCCACTTAATTCCTAAAAAAAACCATCCCAAACCATTATAGATTCCCCGTCATGTTTAACAACAGAATACACTGGTTGGAAAAACTCTCTCGCCTTTACATTAATGGACATATTTTTCTTCAGCTACAAAGTGTCTCACATTTGAATTCATTTATGACAAGCACATAAACCAGTCATGTCGATATCGTTTGGCCTAATGGAGTATCCTTAATTTAATATTTCTTTATTTCCACAGCCTTTTCACATCAGCTTCTAAAAGTCTCCTGCTGCCTGGTACCACAGACAGTATTCTTGTTCTGCACATATTTGAGGTGGAGTTGCAAATCTGTTCCTTTTGCTGGAAGTTTACATTCATTTATTGCCACCTTTTGTGGTTTTCGGGGTATCCTGGTCATGATAAATCTTTATTGCTTCTTTAGCAATTTGGAAATATACCTTTCTCAATGCTACGATTCCATGGCGTTATTTAAATAATGTTTACATCCTTGGAGCCCAAGCAATCTAGAATAAAGTGATCTGCATACAACAATACGATCTTGACGCAAACCGTACGGAATGCATTGAACAGAACCTTAGTAAGTTACATAGGTTTATAATTATGTACATTTGACCGGCCAATGAAATATTCTTAGATCCAGGTTTCTTGTTTTCTAACGCAAAAATTCTTTTGTATTAACAACAAATTACAGAATATTATTTTAAAATATACGCTATTAATTTAGCAACTGAACATAATCAGATACATAATAAAGAATATCAATTTATTTAAAAGCTCATTTTATATGAATGAGCGGTTATACTGAAAGGAATAGTTTACTAAAATGCTTCGGTTTAAGAGAATATTGTAAGTGAAACACTTTTTTTCAACTAATATGTCTATATATTTACGGTCATTCGTATGCATTAACATGATACAGCATGAAAAAGATGAGCAATCGGAAACTTTCCAAGGCCAAAACTCAACGTCTTCAATTTGGAATCAGAATGAAAAATTCGAGGTCACGTTCCGGTTTCCAACCAGACATCTTCAACTTACTGTGCTAATGTTCTAATCATTCAGTTGCCATGCTTTATCCCATCACAACAACAAACTTCTATCTAATCCTAACTGCTCTGAAAACTTCAATGTTTATCTAAACTGGTGAAAAACGATTTTACTCCCGTTTTTTGCATACGAATCGAGAAGTTAGGTTTTCCTTCAGGAAAGCCTACTGTTCATATAAAAGTTCCCCGATTTGATTGTGGGAAATTTTGTATTATAATAATTTGAGAAGAAAACATTTATATTCTTCAATTTACTAAAACATGTAAAAAAAAATAAGCATTAATAGCACTCTTCTTAAGAAAGAAAAGATAAATGAAATACAGAAAGTTCCTACGTAGGTGTCCGCAATCTATTACCGCTGAGGGACATCGTTTTCAACATATTTTATGGCACAGATTAGTGCTTATTATTATCAGTTTTAAATATATTGTAATTTTATGCTTTCAATAAAAATATCAATACTAAAATAAAAATACTAACTTTACGCGTGTCGACACTATTTCGGCTAGCGCGGCTGCATTTTGCCAGAAAGCAGCTATGCTCAGACGGCCCGTCATTCAAATAACCCGAGTGCAAAAAAAAAAAAAAATGAGTGAAGAAGTTAGCGACATCATGCAACCGATTATCGTTTTTTCGCCTATTTCTTGGAGCAAATGGAGAGTCTGTGTGCAGTATTCCCTGATACCCCTCCAAGCTAAAAGCACAGTTATCCTGGAAAGCCTAAGGGTTACCTTTCCCCACTGCGGATAATTTACTTAAGCATTCAATAAATAATATTTCAGATATTCATTTAATATATTATTATTGTTATTGTTATTATTATTATTCACTTCCAGCATATATTTGTTTTCTTCTTTTTCTTTTTTTTCCCCCTTGTCATTTAAAGATTAATGCCCAATATGTTAAGCACATTTAATTTTTGAAGCTGGTAAACAATTTTAACACAGAAATATTTTATTTTATTTTATTAGCTTATATAGGAGTTAGCGACTTTGTATCAACCAACAGTAAAACAGAATCGGAACGAAGAGTTGAAATCAATTGGAGATTCTCTGTAAAAGTTATTTTTATCTTAGAGCATATTTTCTACATAACACAATATACCTACACTTTCTTAAAAATGATTTCTATAGCCTTTCATTCTAAAAACACAAAACAATTACTTGTCAGGACTATTTTTTCATTACATTAGCGGTTCTTTGTCTCTCTAATGATTGTTAGACAACTGATTTTGTTTTCTCTTTTTAAAAGCGTCCAATGCTAAGTATTTTGTATCAAGCCCGGCTAACATGCCGCTTTAAAATTAATGCTGGTTCCTATAGACAAAGAAAGTCGAGCCCATGTATTGTGCATGTATGCAATTAATATTAAGGGTGGGATCATGTCGCGCTGTTCCCTTTTTATTTGCCAGCAGTTAGTGAGATCGCCACTTTCCGAAGCGGATTGGATCACCGTGTGTGTGTGTGCAGTAATGAGGTAAACAATACACAAATTGATATGGACACGAGTTCCCACTTAGTTGGTTAGCCTCAAACAGCAGACTCTTTTCACAACCCCGTGCTAGCAGAGGTGGGTGATTCCCCCAGTGCGTTGTAGCTTCTAATTTCTAATTTAGCGAGCATAAATAATAAGTCTTGCATTACAACGTTCTCAGAAACGAAGTGAGCCCAACTTTTATCTGAGTAGGCTGGGAACAAAACATGTTGACACGTAGAAAAATAATCAGACGGTCATTTATAATCAAATTCTGTTGTTCTGGCATGATTTCCATGCGACAATTTCCCTCTCCCCGCCCTTTTTACCTAAACAACATTTTCTTTGTTTCTTTTCTCTCTTTTCGTCGTTTTGAATCTGAATTATAACACTTAACCGTGCTACAACGTTTATTGCAATACTAAAGACTAACATAATCTACGCAGGAAAAATGAAAACGAGGAAAGGTGCAGTTTTTGTAAAAAAAATGACTACTCTTTGGTTGTTTTTATAAAATTATAGATGTCAGACGTGCATTACTACATCAAGAATGCATGTACAAATGGAGAGGCAAACGATTTTAATTGTTTCTCTTCATGCATTATAATCAAACTAGCGATTAAGTATATTCTGTTCTTGTATAATTAGAAGCTCTTTTACCCAAAATACTTTGAACAAATACTATTACAATTAACTTTTAAAAAATTTTGTAAACATAAACAAGAAGAAAGGGCAAACGTGATAATAAAAGTACAGCTCCGAAGGCAGGCGTCTTAAGTAACAATAATTAGTGTAATATTACAGCATCCAAGAGATGCACTATTATAATACTTTCCTTATTTTGTTAATCTCCCAGAATGTTTTGAAGATTATTATCGTGTTTAGTATTAACATTAATACTACTAATGCCACATCAGAACTTAAATTATTTTTCTAATTTTTTTTCTTAGGCAAGACTTATTAAAAGAAGGTAGTATGCCAGTATTGCTCATTAAATTTTTGTGTATGTACCCACACACACAAACATGTAGAATGTGTGTGTGTGTATGTGTGTGTGTGTAGAAAATACAGACTGATAAGTACAGAAAGAAAAAAATCAGGAACTTAAAAATTTATAACCCATAATAAAGCTTATTTATAGTGCGTTAACATACCTATTTTGTTATAGGTGTAGAAGTGTTGACAGTAAAGAGAAAAATAAATAGATTATAGGATAGCAGTATATTTTGGCGAAATGGAGCAAGGGAGTTACGAATGAATAAAATTATTAAAAGGAGGATTAGAAATAATGAATGTAAAAAAGAATATTTTGACACAATACAAGGAAAAACATTAATATAAAAATAATAACAATGAATAGAATGCTAAATAAAGACTAGGAATGGACTGCTGAAAAAGGAAAAAGTAAGAAAAGAGTGTATATGGTGAAAGGAGCATGATCGAAAAAGATGCTAAAGACAGAAATTTATGGAAATAAATTATATTGGTTGAGAAAGCTTTATTGTAAAGTAAAAAGTGTTGTCGTGATGATTAATCCACAGGTAACGGAACTCTGTAACGACAGACAATTTGTGCCTCCCTAAAGCTGTCTGTAGTCCAAGGCACGCTCACTCTTGGAAAGAAGAACTTTTTTTTTTTTTTTTATTGATTTATTTATGGACGCTCTTTAACATCTCAGGTTATCAGCGTCCCATTCAACTCAGGGCGTGAAACGGCCGACAAATTTTGCTCAGAGGCCTCTCTTTCAGGCTTCAGGTTCTTTTTCGTGCCGTAAATGTACGACACGGGACCCACGGCTTTACTTCCCTTCCGAAGGAAGCCATACTTAGGATTTTTACGCCCGAGAAAATCGATCGATCCTGGCCGGGTTCGAACCCGCGTTTTGGGCGTAGGAGGCAAGTATGGTAACCACTACACCACCAGGACCGACAGAAAGAAGAACTTAGCAAGTAAACTAATCGGGATTATTGAGAATACTTTTCGGATTCAAGTGATCATAGAACTGAGGCGAGGCTGGTCTTCAAACACGGAAATTTATTAACTATCCTGCATTTAAAGGACATTTGGATAATTCCCAGGTAAATGCATGGGGGTCTTCTACTTTCTGAGAAAAAATCAGAACTGCAAATTACATCTTAATACTCCTAATTAGAGCTATAAAAAACTTGTAAAATGTCTGGGTAAATCCATTCTTGGCAGGTAGAACACGGAGAACGCTTCTATTTTGGAATCATCTTTTTGGGAATCCAAACAAACGAAAATGGCGTTCGGTAATACTGCAAAACAACGGAAATCCATGAAAAATACATTTTACTTTAATAATGTATATCTAGTTAATTAGTGAAAAAATATAAATATTGTTCAAACGTGTGCGCGGTAGAAAAAGATTATAAAAATAACGGAGGTCAGCCTAAATTACTTCCTGGTGATTTAACAGAAAAATATTCAATTGCATGTTTAAAAACCAGTAGATAAACAATTTTAGTTTTACTGCACCGAGATTGGTTATTTCCTGCTATTTGGTTCCTAATTTGGAACGGCTAGATATAGCAAAAATAATAATTCGTTTATTAAACATTTACTCATGCAACATGATAAATTGATTTATGCGGGTTTGAAAATTAAAAACTTGACAAAGAGTCAATTCCAACGAATTGAAACTGTAGAAATGAGCTTTCTTTAAAGTATAGCAGGATATCATTTTTATGATCAAAATATAAATGAAGTTGTAACACAATAAATAAAAATAATTAGCATATTAGAACGAATTACAAAATTCAGGACAAAATAGTTTGGAACATTTAAATACAATGGAGGACTGCTGAATCCTAAACAACAGATATTAAACTACATAAGAAATATGAAACGTGTGAAGAAACGTTGGACTGGTCAATGTCCAAATACTTTAAGTTGGAACACACTGCTACTGGTTTAAACTGTGATGATAATAATGATCAATATAAAATGGCATATGAGGAATGGGATTTTATGTAGCTCGGGCCCTGGGGCACGTAGTTTGTTTAAAAAGAATAAATGTCATGTTTTCTGTAATGAAATATTGGAGACAATGTGGTTCACCATTAAGTTACAGCTGCTTATCTTTCATGCCTCTCTATTTACGCCATGCTACTATTACTAACGGTTCTTTTTCAGCATTTACTATGTTAATGACTGGGAATGAATGTTTATTGATGTAAGGGGTTTCTGTACTCATCAAGCTTATGGTCATACTGTCTCACGGTCCTCGTAACTTTTTTTCTCTACAAAACCCATACTGAGTGCAACATATCATCATTAAGTATACGAGAAAGCCATCCAAAAGTTTGACGTTTGCTTTCTTTCTCCTTTCAGCGACTATGTTTCTTGTACCTCTTAGCGTTTTTTACTGAACACCCCTCCCATTATTCTGCACGCTAGTGTATCGTTCAACTAATCTTCCTCTTCAGTCCTTAATCCCTTCTTTCATTCTCCATGCCAACCTACTGCGGCAAAGAAGTGCCAGAAGATTATCCTCGTCTCCCATGCCGAGGTCAAAAAACGCAGAGCTTATTTCGCATTTTGTTACCCTGAAAGTGCATAACAATATTAGCACATACGAATCTACCTAAAGGCACCTGTGCCGTTGTAAATAATATATTTTATATATACAGTCGAATAGAGAAAAGAACTTACTGTCGCGATTGTAGCGCAGCTATTCCCGGGTGTGTGTTTGCTGTTCTTTTCTCTATTCGACAGTATATATATAATATATTATTTACAACGGCATAGGTGCCTTTAGGTAGATTCGTATGTGCTAATTTGGTGGTTAAATAATCACGGGAATACTTTTTATTGGCATTAAGTTGAGCCTGTTACTTATATGAATACCATACTAACTCCAATTTTCAGAGAATTAACCGACGACGAGGTGATCTTGCATTTTTTTCAACATGACTATTCCACTACTCATACTGTGAATAATTCCCGAGAGCAGTTGACAATGTGTTTCCACAAAACAGAGTAGGGATTTCTGCCCCCCCCCCCCGGTCTCAAGATTTACTAGCCTGCCATTTTTAACTCTGCGGTACATTAAAAAAGCCGTCCAGGAGACCAATCCGCACACCACACAAAAATTCGAATATAATATTCGCTAGGAAAGTGTCCAGATTTATCAAAATGAATTACTTTTTTTTAAAGAGATGCCAAAAATATATGGCGGGCAGTTTCAACACCTCATTTGATAATGTGGTAAGTAATGAGTCTCTTAAATTGGTTTGTACATTATTGTATGGTGTGTTTGTTTTATTGTTTTGCCCTCTTGCTAATCACCGAGTCCCGACTGGCCGGTTAACCGGCTAACGAGAGGCAGCTGGCCCATAGGCAAAACAGTCTAGGGAGAAACAAAACTGATCGCAGTTTGGGTTGAGAAAATAAACTGATGTACAACAGTATATAGAATCACTGTTTTAGACTAGCTATTACTGAAAAGAATACTGATAAAGTAAAAACTAATATATATCAACAGAGAGGTACTACAGCATGAGTATTAAATAAAAATGAAATTTTAAAAATTATATTAACGCACTTACAGAATGGTCATTGTTTGTATGTTATGTAAATGCAATAAAATACCGTATGCAACGGAATAGAAACCGAAGCTACAAACAGTAGTACCACACCAATCGCTTCAACATGGCCGGAACAAAATATAATACCAATTAAAGGAATACATTAATAGTTTCTATCAACGAAATTTCTCCTTGCCCTATACGCTGCTCAATGTCCATTTCTCAGTTCCGACTGTATTTGTTATCTCGGAGCATAAAGCAAGCGTTTACCGTTGCTATGGCAACCGCTATAAAAAGTTTGCAAGTGCAGCCAAATTCGTTCTAATATGATTGGGGTGTACCAGAGGATACAGATGTAGACCGCTGTTACCACTCAGAAAAAACGATGAAATTAATAATTAAGTATATACAGGATAAAGGAATGATGCTGTCGGGTTGTACCTTTGCACAAAATCCGGCACTGAACCTAAAATATCTTACTAAAAGGAAGTATCATAGTAAGTTGTGAGCCTTACGGGAACTCAAATCGGAAGAAAAGTGATTGCTCATTGTCAAACTCTAAAAAATCATAATACCTTATAAATATTTGTTATATGAATGGGAACTTTAAGCATTTTTCCCTGAAATATTTTACTATCAAGTACGAGAGACATATAATCGCTGTTTTTACTGTTTGCACACATTTTAATATGTCCCAATCATTCGTATATGTGTTTTACATGCTCGATAATTTTCCTGCCTGACTCTTATTTCAAACACTAGCCAAGTATACAAATGTTGGAGATTAGAAGCCTGAGCCAAGAGTGCTTGAATATTCAGATCACCTCTTACTGATAATCTCGTAACAAGATAACCGTGAATGTCTCCAGGGTATATCGACTAAGATGGGAGAAGTTCGCAGCTGTGGCTGAAAAGACACGGTAGCTCGATGTTTACACCATAGGCACAGTCCAGGGTTTAACTTTAGTAACTCTATATTTGTTCAAATACGGTCATAGAAAATTGCCTTTTGCTGAGAAAGATTTCGAAGTGTTTTATTAGTTAAACTTTTCAAAGTATGTGAAATGTTATCTAGAAGCTACTTATGCTACCTTCCACGCTTGTTATCAAAAACGAAATGATTTACCAAGGCTTGAATTGAACTTCCAGTTTTGAACACCAAGATATTCTTCTTCTTCTTACAAAAGCTCTCCTTGCGACCATATTTCGCATGTCCGTACACTTAGAATCATCCTGGAACCAGTAACGCCTACTTTCACGAATGACAGCGGAGGGCAGAAGAGAAAACCGAGCCGAATTCCAAGGAATGACCATCCATACTAGAAGTTGCAGTGTGACTTCATCAAACACAGGCTGATAAAATAGTCGTAACGCACAGAAAAGTAATCGCATTCGGTATAATGCGAGAGAAAACCGGAAATTATAATATAGCAATATAAAATATAAAGGAAATAATTGATATGGGAAAAAACATACGTTTTTAACAGTAAATTTTTGGGTTCTTTTAGCCTAACCTAATGTAACCTAAATTTGCAATTTTTTAAAACATAAGCTAACCTAATCTACTTAAATTTACAACGTACATGAAATAAAAATAAAATTGCAACCTATGGGTTGCCCTCCCTAAAAAGATAAAGGTAAGAAAAGGGTACACAAATTACGATGATTAAAAAAAATGCTGAAGAAAGCGAACCAATTACCTTCCTGCTTGTAGCACGACGATCTTACCAACTGAGCCATTAGGCTGACATGAATATTATGGTAATTATCCCCCTACATTAGTTGACTGCAACTGGGCTCGGGTTTCCTCGCTGCCTTTCGTGAAAGGAATAGTGTCTGGTTTCAGGATGATTCTGAAGGTATCGTATGTCCATATATTTACTTAATCAGTTAGTTCGACAGAGACCCGGAAGGCCATGCGAGAAGGATTACTCAGTCATTTCTCAAACCTTTACCTCTCAAATCATAAACGTTAAAACTGTTTCATATCTATTGCAATATCATTATATCTGTCTTTTTCGTCTTATTTCACCTCCTTATAAAATATTACAGAACATTCTTCCATATTAAAGAACGCATGCTTTATCTTTCATGTGTATAAAGCTGATTCTAATTTCCATTCAAAACAAAAGTGCGATACCTTTTCCCGTTAGTCATATGCCTCCGATTCCATTCATATTAGTCTTTTTTATTCATTCCTGCCCAACTATTTTTACCCAAACTATTTCATTGAACTTTCAAACATTTCTTTAGAAATAGTCATTTGATAACTGTCTCTTACCGTTTACATTCGTATCATTATAATTTCTCTTACATTAATTCTTCGTATATTATATAAATAAACTCCCTGTATTCTTTGTGTTTTGCGGAACGTTTAACATAATCTAATAGGGCATTTTAAATATGCTATCCATGTTTCCCACTCTCTTCCATAATGGTACTCCAAATACACATCTTGACTATCTCAGTGGGACATAAATCCTATTAATCCGTGTCAGTTTAATAGCGGTAGTTGGTTTCAAGGCACTCAACTGTAACGATCATTAGCGTTCTGATCTGTTTTCTGATTTATCGTTCATGCATAACGATTTTATTGCCATTTAAGTCAGTAATGATCAGCTCAAACTTGCGGACAACCCTCCTCAATCACGCATAGTCTTTCAATGCCGATAATTTTGTACCAAAAGCTGGCCAAGATAGTGGAACCTATTTCTCTCTGATAAATGTTTAATTAAAATTGCTCTAATATCTCTTGTTTCGGTACACATATTAATTTTATATAGTAGTAATTAAACGTTTCTTGAAAATGTTGCTACTTTCAATTAATAAAATGAATGAAAACTCTTTTCAATTTGCGTCAAAGTTGGATTAGATAATACTTTTTGTGTTGCAAACAACTTATTTGGTGTAATTGGCTACCAGTTATGCTTATAAATTTGATTTCGTTGTCATTTTTGCTTCCCCATTTACTTTTACCTTCACGTTTGTGTTCCAAAATATTTAAAAAAACAAAAAAATACAAGGTTAACCGTATTACTTCTTAAAATAAATTTTGTTTCTTCTTAAAAACATAGCAATTATATTGTATCTGTTTTCTTTGGCTTAAACGGTGTTCTGAACTTTTGCTTAATGCAGACCACTTAAAAGCTGAATTTAATGTTATTAACTTTTCATTTTTACCACTAATTTTCCATTATATCTTATTTTAGTAACGTTGTTATGTTTTACCAATAAATAAGAGTTTGTGTTATTTCTTGTTTTAAATCCTTTATTAAAATATTGTATTAATTTATGCGTATAGTTAATCATAATACAGCACAAAGCGTCAATGTTCTAGTTCTACGTTAACGGCTCATTTTACTGTGTGCAAGGTTTGTAGTCAGTACACCCCTGAGTGCAGTAGACATGAACTTCTTTGATGCTAGGATTATTTTGTCTGCTACCTATGTTATACAATGAGGCAGCTCATCCATGGAATGTCTGGGATATTTTAACGTGTCTGTCAATGACGTGGCGTGCATAGGAATTGATTCAGACGAATGACGGGCACTTTCAGCACCTCTTTATTGAATTATTGATTTGGTTCATTTATGGACGCTCTTTAACATCTCAGGTCATCAGCGACCCATTCAATTCAGGGCATGAAACGGCCGATAATTTTTGCTCAGAGGTCTCTTCTTGAGGCCTTGAGGTTCTTTTTCGTGCCGTAAATCTATAACACGAGATCCACGGCTCTACTTTTCTTCCGAAGGAAGCCATACTTACGATTTTTAGGCCCGAAAAAATTCAGCGACCCTGACCGGGAATGAACCAGTGATCTTAGGTCTACGAGGCAAACATGGTTACCAGAACATCAACAGGACCGACCCTGTTTATGCAATGATGTATCATTGCAGGTACATACACTCTCTCACAGAGCTGCAGCTACTTATTGTTATTATTAATTGCAGCAGAATCTTTGGAACGTTTGTCCCTCAAGAAATATCAAACTCAGGCGCATATCTCAATTTTTTAATTGTATGTACTTCTAACCATTTCGAGCTACTTCCCACAATAACACAAACATGCTTTATAGTCATCCCGTCCCCTTTGTTGTTAATGAGCTATAAGTATTGAGAGTAAATAGTCGCAGGTGTTCGCTGATTGTTTAAACAACTGACCATTATCCAAAGACATTTCCTTAAGAAATTGAAAGTAAGCTATAGAGCAATTTAAATATACAAACGCATCCTGTATTCTCCGGATAAAAAACGACGTCTCTCTCACTATCAGTCGACATATTTTAATGTATTCCATGGTGTCATGTAATTGAGATTGTTAGAGATTATTACCTCCAAAATTAAACCAACAATTTATTAATTATTGGATAGGAAATATTTTAATATTTAGATTATGTTAAGTTCATCATAAAACGACTCAGATATCCTGTTTGATTTATTAAACCTGCTTCTTATTCAGTTATGTTTGAATCATGTACTCATGTGCAGTTTCTAACCGATTTTGTCAGGACCGTCTTGTAGACTTCACAAATACAAAAACACACAGACACACACACACACACACACAGAGAAGAGGAACGAAGATGAATGATGAAATATAAGATGCATCCCTGGGAGATATATACTAACCCGGCATTTGTCCTCTCTGTAAATGAACCGAGGAATACCACGGAAAACCTTAATCAGATTAATCGGTCTCCAGGCCTACATAATATAGTCCTAAGTATTAGCATCTGAGCCTATCCGCTGGGTAAACACAGATTTCATGGCCATACAATCATATTTTCAAAAGCGCAGATCCTAAAGTATAACAATTAAAGGACAATCTTTGGAGTTATTAAATTAAAAAAAAAAGCAAATAAATTGTTTACATTTTAAAACAGTAGAGAAAACGAAACAATGGACAATCTTAATTTAGTAGAAAATTTAAAAATGTAACTGCTCAAATGTTTATAGCATTAACCATTGTCGGCTAACATTCTGAATCAACGTTGTTGATACTTTAATTCTGAACAAGAAGATAGAAGAAGTGTCTGAATTTCAATAAGGTGAAATGTTTCGGAAATATTTACGGTAGCAGTTTAGGTGATTCACTATGTACTAACAGCATTCTGCAGGCCATTTCACTGAAATTAAATGATACAGCATCTAAACTCTTGACTCCTCTACAGTTCACTCTAGAATATTATTTATGTTTAGATATGCATTTTGAAATTTTGTGAGTGTTGGAAATCTTGCGAAGTTGATAGACGACTGGCTAATAGATCAGAGAGAGTATCGCATAGCAGAAAACATATATATTAATAATCAGAAATTTAACCTTGTTTTATTATAATATTCTCATCCTGAAATTTAAGTGATTTTTTTACGTAAATAATGAATTGTGCTCATATCTGTGCCAAATAAGCACGTTAGCAGCAATAGGAGTAAATTATTTAAAAGAAACTTCAGTACCCCTTCGCCTTTATGTCACCCGCATTGCGTTTTCGATACCATTATTATTTGGTAACTTCTCCCTTGACACTAATGCGATGCTCCAAAGCCCTTATCCTATCGCGAAAGTCAGATTCCTGCAGGTCTGCCAAATACGCTTCAACTGATGACGTAAGCTCATCAGACAAACTTTTCTTTCCAACAAGGGAACAAACGCACGTCTAATTGAGTCAAGCCAGGGGAATAAGAAGGATGTGGCAACAAATCGTACCCAATTAATTTTCGCCATTACGACGACATATGTGCGGACGAGATGCAATATGACTTTCTTCTTTGATAAAGGCGGCCGCCTTTTCCCGCGTATTTTTCTCTTCAATGGGTCCAAGAGGTTAGCATAATATATTCCAGTAGGCAGGTAATCAATTGCATGATCTTCCCTTTTGTCGTTGGAGAATCGTGATGTTTCCTAGGCTGCTGTTTCTTTCAGGTGTTTCATCACTGGTCACAATCGACGAATAAAGACAGCGGTATCTCTCTAAAATCTCTGAATCACTCTTCAATTGAGTCAGCAGTTGCGGCATTCATTTTGCTGGTAATTTTTTCAAGCTTTTCTTTCCTCAAACTTTGAAATAACGTGTTTCCGTCAAATGTCCAGAGCTTCAGCAATTTCCGACACCTTTAATCCGCAATCCTTCAGAACGTATCGTGCACCTTATCGATTGATAATTTCTGATGTCGTTATAGATTTTGATCGATCGCTGCGTGGGTCATCTTTCAAGCTTTCACGGCCTCGTTTAAACTTCGTGGTCCACTTAGAAACAGTTAAAATGATTATGCAGAATCCATGGAGTGTTTTTTATATCTGTATGAATTTCTGTTGCATGTATACCCTTCTTTATCATGGACTTAATAACTACACTATGTCCGATTTTTTGCCATTTTTCACGTATACACACGTCTTCACTACAACAAACAGCTACAGCTAACACGATGCTTGAACAATCCACGTTTTATTGCACAACTGTTTCAATGGAAGATGACAAAATTTTATACCAAAACTGCTTCGACCATCTGTGGGTCATTTCCAGAACTTTTCGAATGACTTTCGTAGTTTCCTTTTAATTAGTTTCCTTCATTAATATTTTTATTTATATAGCCAAGGAATTAGGAGAGATATTACAGGTTAATCTTAACAAATAACATTTTCAATAGCACTTAAAAATGGGATTGTTGATTTCTTTAAAATGTGAAAAGCGAGTCAAAATTGCCTTTAATGTTGGGAGTTAAACTCGAGTTTATTTAGTTAAGGAGAGCTATTCGCCGCAGAGTTTAAAACATTTTGCTTAATATCTATATCCTGTCCTCTGCGAAAAGAATTATGTTTACTCTTGCTGTAAACTGCATAGCACGCAGAGCGGGGTTATTTAGTGATGGGACCATTAAAGTGCAAAGGAGAGAAAGGGTCCCGTTGTTGGTTGTAACATAAGCCCACGAAATCCCACATACTCTACCCTACTCTCACACTTGTTTTTATTTATTATTTTCAAGACCGAGATCCCGGAGATATATACCAGTGTGTTATCCTACAGGGAAAAACATAAAACAGCAACTCACTTCTTAGGAACTACATGTAGGCTGGTTTCTGCTTAAAGTAAAACTGCGAAAATACATAAGATTTTTACATGGATACTAAAAGACACAATAACTTAGGAAAAGTATAAAGCTGCAGTTAATTGTTGCTGTAGACTAGTACTTATCGAAATCATGTATGTTATAATGTCTATAAACATAAATGTAAAAATACAGTTTTTCACAACATATTTCAATACCATAAGACCACCAAGACTCTGAATGTGCAATTTAACTCTGTGTGTCACACTGGCTATTCTTTTTCAGTGTCTAACTCCAATAAAATAATTCGAACGTGTAAGTTATTTGGAGATTATCTGCCGGCACAGCTTTATACACTGAGGAGCTTTTCTACCAAGAAAATAAAGCAGTTTTAAAATGAAGAATGTCCTTCAATTGTAAATGTGTGTTTACTTCCTCAAGGGACTTTTTCCCCTTAGAGAATTTTATTTTTCTTCTCATTTGGCGCTACAGCCTTGGCCCGCCACGGTGACTTCTGCTTCCTCTACCCCGTCTTGCGACTTCATTGATAGAGAGCAGTATTGCATGTGATCAGCGGCTTTCGTGATCGAAGAACGCCATAACGCCATCTCTCCATCAGACAGCTCCCCAATTGTCCTCACGCGGCTGGGTGGACCACGTTCCAGATCTCCCTTACTTCGAAAAATTCCCAAGTAGGTTCTGGGCCTCCAGGACAGCAGTCAGCAACGCTAACCATTAGTCCAAAGAGATGGTCCATCGAGGAGAATATCTACTATTAAACATATTTCTTTTAACCTTATGTGTTCTGTAGTGTTTGGCTCATGCACCTCCAGTTTTGCTAGAAACAATTTCCAAATTATTATCTTCTTCATCAACTCAATATTGTCAAAAAAATTAACCTAATATTTCTCAAAATAATTGATTTCATCTGGAAGAAATACAAAAAGTTCTCCAGTATATAAACCTATATTTCCTTGGCAGGCATCTTTAATGGCCATTGCTTTACTGCCATCAAGACTTTACACTGTTTTGACGAACCCTCTCCTCGGTTACTCGCTGACAGATAAGTTCAAAGCCATGCTACTAATGCCATTCGTGGTTCATTGTAACTTTGCAGCATGCAGCTTGCATTCGTCACAAATGGCAGTACAGTATCATGATGCACCTCATTCACACCGCCACGGGTGGCCGAGGTCGTTAAGGCACGGACTCGTGAGCAGGAGGTCTGGGGTTCAAATTCCGCCAGGACTGGGGTTTTTTTCAGGTTTTCCTCAGTCTTCATAACTGGCAAGTGGCTGGGAGGTACCTAAACTTAGGCCTGGAACGCTTCCTTCCTTAAAAAAAATAATAATCCTTTCCCAATATATCATTTCATCTCATGTATCATTAGTGTCACCGCCGGTGGTGCCTCAGTAGTAAAAACGGGCGTTAAACACCATTAAAAAAAGCCCACCTCATTCAGTCGACTAAATGAATAAACTTGTCAAAATATTATAGATTGCTAAGTGGTTAACATTTTGAAGACATTCACAGTTTAGATATTAATTCTCCCGGTCACATTCCTTCAACGTGCCTACCCCAATATTTTCTATATATGTCCTATGCCGCCACTGATGATATCATTTGCTGAACAATGCTGTTTTTTTTTCCCCCGGCATTTTCATTTCTTGTGTATTTCATTTTACTCTAAAGTATAAAATTCGGGCAAATACTTGTACATTTTTCAGAAAAGTCTTATTATCGAACTTATTTAAAGGAAGCCTTCATAAATTGCGAATGTTTTCTAGAACAATGTCCAAGTTATATAGCATCCTGTAAATGCTAAAACTCCACATTATTATTATTATTATTATTATTATTATTATTATTATTATTTTATTTCTATTTCTACTCACAAACAAGTTGCATTACAGAAAACTTCATCTCAGGAGCTGGTATTTTAAATTGATATTTTACTACACTTTAGTTAGACACATTGAGGTCGATCATTGCAAACACAGCTGTCACTATTTAAGCTCGAACATTTTGTATGCGGATGATTTCCCGTTAGGAAATGAGGTCAGTTACAACAACGTTTCAATTATTATTACCCTGATGAGCAATAAATGAGGAGATTTAAATCAGAGCAAGTGAAGGCGTCAGATAAGCGCCAGACGGGCCAATCGATCAAAGCGTTAACAAGTAATACATCACCCAAAGTGTACAAAATTATAAAAGTAAATAAAATGCCCTATAAAATTCATGCGTGATTACTCAGCTTTTCACGAAATATTTTTATATTTAACAAAACAAAGTGACTCCCTTACAAGATGCCAAACCATAAAATACGCAATATATCGCGTAGTAAGTGAAATCGTTTTGAAACAGTTGTTTGATTGTATTCATGACAGTTAAAATATTTAAATCAATGAGTCTTGGCACCATAAATGCTTGAATTTATGTTCTCTTCTGAGTGAAAGAGTTTGTCTCTTAATTTATTTAATATTTGAATCCTTTCAGAATATATGGACATTCTAAAACTATATTTTCATAAAACTCGGGCTTAGGTAACGCTCACTCCTCTGGACTCATAGTTCGCAGGTTGAGAGCGTTGAGCTCAAGTCCTATATTTAAAATTACAGCCGCGAGTTCCATGTCGTAGATTACACGTTAAACAACTCAATACCTGAATAAAAATGTTTCTGAACAAAATTGCCGGCCACGTCCAAGTAATACCTTAGCATCAACCAGAAGACACTTAAAATGAATGACTGATCTCCTACTTTTCTTAATAACCACCTACAGATGCTAATTTTAACTAAATTCAAATGTGTAATTTATATGGTTCATCAGGAACCGGAACGGGCATTACTCGTAGGCCTAAGCCTTGCAAATCATTGATATTTTCATAAAAAGTTGCTACTAAGACAGAACTAATATGAAGTAGCTTACTTTCTAGCTTAGCTGCACTTAAATGGTAGTGAAGTCTTTCTTTGATATTATTACAAATTACTATTGGCAGATATTTGTTTACTGCGGAACGAAGGTACACAATTTAGGTAATATATTCCCTGCTCACTGATGATATACGAATTTCTATTAATCGGGCGTTAAAATAACATAGTGTAATCTTTAAATTCTAATTTTCCTCCTGTCACATAAACTGTATATATTACTTATATTTTCCCATTCCTTTCGCCTAACCTGCTCATTTTATCCTTTCATGAAACCAACTCGTGTCGTCATATTTCCGTATTCCATTATTCAAAGTGGCAATAAAATTTTCATCACCATTGATTTTCACTTCACGATTGTAATATCTCATTTTATTTTTGGTTGCCGCCATTGATATATTCTACCGAAGTACTCCGTAGCGATCCAATAAACTATGAACAAACTTGCAGTGTTTTTCAATAGCATTGTGCACACTAGCGTGTGCTAGCTGCTTGCTATCAGTATGGATATGATATTGGTTGAGTTTCATTTCAATTATTAAGAGTGGTGTATTTTGTTCTGTATTTAAAATCAAAGTGAATTGTACTTCAATATGTTTCCTACTGCACAAAATGATGTGTGTTAATTCAGTAAGCTAGTCACGCTAAAAGATGACTTGCAGAAAGATTTCCGGATGTAAAAGGTACCTATAGGCCGTAGCCCAAAATCTTTACAATTAATTTTAAAATAATCCTTAATGGAGCGCTGAAAAACTAATATCGTTCATAAAGTACCTATTCAAAAGGAAAAATATTATAATAGTGCACCATGAAAGGAGAATGAATTTTAGGGCCATTTTTATTCCCCATATATGTGAATACAATATTGACCTCACTTTTTCAAATAATTAACTGACAGGGAGCGTGATTTCTCCCCAAAACTCTACCACAACTTGTATAGCGAGTATTTCGAAGAGAGAAAAAGAGGAATTTTAGTACGGATTTGTGGCCCCCTTAGTCTCCAGCCTAACCCCTTGCGACTTTTACCTCTGGAGTAGTTTTAAATATATATATACCCTAGAAGAACTGAAAAAAAAATACCCACCAGTAAACAGCAAGCATTACTCAACGTGAACTATAACGAATGATGGATAGGTTTTTAAATAGATGCCAAAAATGTACCGACAAAAACGCTGGACTTTTCAGCACTTTCTGTCATAAAGCTGGTAAGTAAAATGTTTTAAAACAGTTAAGGAAACTGTTGTAGTTTGTATCAGCGCCACTCTACGACACCTTCAGACGGCAACTAATCCGCTCTCGCCTATTTTGCAAAACACCGCAAATGGTTGATAGTTCATTGGATCGCTCTGTAACTTAATATTGGTATAACATTTGAAAAGTTTTTTATAAAGTAAATTCATTCCAATATATTATCAATCTATGTACTTTATATAGAGCTGGGAATTATAAGAACGGGTGTGGTAAAGTGGTTGTAAAAAGCAATATTTTAATATGATTGTAAATATTAAACCTTGCTGACAAGAATAATAATTTCTCTCTCAATATAGCATTAAAACATAATAAACTATTATGGATGCCCAAAAATAAACATTTATTGCAGCTTTCTTAGGAAATATTTCATTATTTATGGATTGATGAACCATTTATAAAAATATTGTTGAAATCAGCGTTTAATTTTTATTAATTTTGAAAGCCGGCGCTAAATGACTAGAAAAACGTTCAAAGTTTTTTTTCTTATAACTAAATGAGCCGTTCCCAGAACTTGACCGTAACAGCCTGACTATCTGGACTTGGGTAGGCATTGTGTTCGTTACGTAGGTTATAAATAATAATACCCGATACACGATTTCGGCAATCTTGTAATGATTGATTGTAATGATGTCTAATTGGAAAAAAATTAAACATTTTGGTATTCTTTTAATATTTTCCATTCACTTGTATTATCAATAAATTAAAATATTATATTTCATTTATTTAAAATATTTCAATGGCTGAATTGGGTAATCCATGCAAAAGTTTGCACTTTTTACAGAGACTGTTTTCGGTATGAAATACAGCGCACACAGGAACATCCACTCAAATGCAGTGACTGGCTTCCCAATGAACTACAACACATGGAGGTTTTCTTTGTTTGCACCCAAATTCAGATCATATTTACTCTAGTGATCGCTATAATTTTTGAGTGTATTGCTAAAGGTATTTAGAAAGTATGCGATTAATGTTACGCTAAAATATTTTAAGCAGGCTTCAATCAATTGGGTCATATCCGCACATTAAACGAACTCGCGAAGATATGATAGTGTGGTATATAAAGGATTTGCGGGTAAGGTTATGCAATTTAAACTAGGGAATTCGTAAGCTTGTATGTTTGAAATAACCGCACAAACATCCGTGCAAACACAATGACCCCAATAGGAAGAAAGTTCAACAACAGTCGACATTAAGGATGATAATTATGCTCACATACACAGTTTACAATGTTTGTTCCAGAGTGATTGCAGTTATAAATCGCACAACTAAGTTAAATAATTAATTAAGGTGGAAGAGTTTACATAAACTATGCTTTATTTTTATCTATAGCTCGCATTTTTCAACTTAATAAGCAGTTAAATTCTTTTGATTCCTATTATTCTACATATGCTTTAATATTATAATTTTATGGATAATTTTTGTTTCAAATTATAAATTATCGTAATCCATTCTTATGGTTTTCTAAAGCAATACACATAGGTTGAAAGTTAAGGTGTGCTTTCCGAAATGCAAGATAAATAGATGCAATACTGTGTATTTTATGCAATTTTTGTAATTTTTGAAAAATGTAAATATTTGGTGGTTTAAACTTTTCATTATATGGCCACCACAAAATTTTCAATTAATTTGCGTACCTCAATTCTGTTCCTTGAGTTTTATTTCTTTTATTCAGTTAGTTCAGGCTGTAATAACAAGAGCGTTGTTGTAATTTACTTCATTTTTTAACGGAAAATCCACATATAGCGAGCATAAATACTTATAGTTGCATTTTCGACTGCAGCTTCAATATGCAAAAGTGAAGAAAATATTACTTATAAATAAAAAGCTTTGTGTTTCAGTAAGATGGCAAAGTATTTGTATCTAGAACAGAGATAGAAGAGAGCCCAACAATTACTAGGAAATTCTGCTCCAAAGCATTAACACTTCTGTTGTGATGGTTGGGAAGAATTGATCTATATTTTATCTCTTTAAGGGACAGTTGAAAGCGGCGAAACTATCTTGAAAAGTATGTAAATAAGTGTCTATCCGATTCTACAACTTCTTATACTATGTTGTTATGAGAAGAAAATGAAAAAACACGCGGAGGAAAGGTGGAAGGAAAAAATAGTAAGTAGCGATAGATGAAGTCGTTAATGTTTAATGTTTTATGTAGCTAATATCGAGGCAGGCACATTCAAAGCGGAGAAGTCTGGGAGAATTAGCCCTGTAAATGTGAGAAGCTTGAGATTCTGTAAATTGTTGACAAGTCTGGGCATTTAGAGCAGCATAACGCTGCACTGCTGTTTCTGTCAGGTACTGCAAGCTACGTGCTGATTGGTCACAACCACTAACGCGTGTTGTACATATAACATGCTTTGCATATGCCTGCCACTAAGTCAACTGGAGACGACAAATTCCGTTTCCCGAAGAACATGACTGAAAATGTAAGGAAGATATTTCTGAAAAAGGACCGTTTCGTGTAGCATCATTAACGTCAATAGTCCCTGATGTGACCTTGCCACCTGCTCCTGTAGTCATAGAATTGGATTAAGCCTGCAAATACTTCAAAACAGTGAAAAATGTTGTTGACAGTCTTGATAACGGTGCAGCAGCATTTATTAAACATGCCAACAAAACTATAAATACTTATTTTAGATAAGTTAATTTCAGAAATCTCAGATTAAATTAGCTGACCAATATTGAATAGATGAACAAAGTAGTTAATAATTTGGATATTATGTGAACTGAGTCAAGTCCTTCATTCCCAGATGTTTTGCCCATGACTGCGATGAGTGATACGGTAGCTGTAATTTTCTTGGAGACGAGGTAGTGATTGACTCGTTGCTGGAATAGATAACGATATATATGGTAGGGATGCCTGAGAACTGAAATATGATTGGTTCGCTGCCTGGAGCTCCTGGGCAAGGTCAGAGGAGTGCTGGTTGCTGATTGGTTCGCGTTGTTGCTTTATCTTAATATTTTGTAAGGCCGGTTACCATGTTGACGAGGAAATAAGAAGCCGGAACATAAAATTCTTCTCTCATTTACCATATAATGAGAGTGCTCTTGTCCGTTCACTTGGCAACTACACCTGTCATAATAGACCAAAGGCAAGATTCAAGGTGCCACGCCTGGCATTGCGGACGCCTTAGATAACATAATGTCAAAACCAAGTTACTGGAACACTCTATTACAAATAGAAGGTACAAAAGCATAAATCAGCTAGCGATACGGCCATGCTGCTAACAAATGAAGCTAACAGTAGGGTCAAAATGCTACACTCAAGGATGTCAAATCCGCCCGCAACATCATGGAGAAGTTTTTAGTATCTTCTGTTAGTCTACACCCCCAACATTAAAACAGCCTGCAGCCTTATTCCTTTCCTACGGTTAAACCCAACACAGGGTAAGTAAGCAAACCACATACAAGCTGGTTACTAACCCCATCCTGCCATCAATTCTGGTCTGGTCTGGCTGAGTGCAATTTCAGAGCTTCTTCTTTCCTGTTGAAGTTGTTTCTGTTCTTGTGAATTTTAATTGCCTCCAGGTATAGGCGAGGATGATAATGAAATGTTGAAGCTAAAATGTCAGTGTTTGAAAACCAATTTTATGTTCTCCATAAGCTAGGCAGGCATCTCAGAACGTCTGATTTGTCTGTCTGGCCTAGGCGGTCTTTTGTGTTCTGTAAAGTGTGCATTAATGCTACGTAGTGTGGTGCCTCCTAGCTGAGGGAGAGCATAAAATTGGTTTTCAAGACACTGACATATTACTTTAACAGCTGTAAATAAGCACTAAAAATAAATAAAATGTAAATACTCACAGTTGTACTCTAAAGCTGTCTGTATAAACTGCATTAAGTTTATTATTATTATATTTGTGTTAATCATAGGGCATGTTTCACGTGTGAAAATGTGTTTTCGATTATTTTTGCTCATGAATGCATAAGTGCAGTTTATGCTAATTTTAGTTCATCGATATCCTAAGCCTTATAAACTTGTCAGATGAATATTATCCAATGGCTATAGCTACAAATATTTTTCAGAATGAGCTACTGGTCGCATCATGCTTAGTAAAGCACTATCACTAAGCATCACGAGTATTTTCCAGTCGTAGAGAATAGAACTGGAAATGTATCCCAGCAGTTCCAAAGGATAATCATTCCATTGCAATAATGGTTCATCGGCAAAGAATCACTACGGTATTACACTCTACAATTTTCCGTATACTCCAACAATGTTTGAAGAGGGTATAGGATTTGGAGGAAGAAAATGGACAAGTTATCAGAGCCGCGCACTTCCTTATCTGGTTCGCCAAAGTTCGCCCCTCTAATTGGACAGACCAATAGCTAAATAATTACAACATTGACAGGCTAAGCCGAAGATCCGTGATTAGAACTGAACATTATCTGATATTTGTCCGACTTAAACTTCGACTTATCACAAGGCTTTATGTGGAAATAACGTCAAAATATCAAAATATTTGTAATGTCAGTATGGTATTTATAATTTAAAATGCCCATCTTCTTTTCGTTTCTTGCAACTTTCTCTCGCTTATTGCAGAACGTTTTGGTCGCTACTAATATCGAAAGGAGAACTTCCCGACAGTTTTGGAATATCGAACGATACAGGGCCCTAGTGAAAAGAAACCTCACTGGAGCAGAAGTGATCTCTACCACGCTACAGGATATTTGAAGAAAGGAAACCAGCACACTAATCAACCACCACAAATTCCCAAGTCTCTGCAGGTTTCGTGTTGACATTAAATAATAATTATAGTTCATTAAGCCCGGCAGATGGAGCACAGTCTTTGTTTCTTTCTTTATTTCTTTCTTTTTCAAGAATTCTTTTCATAGGAAACATTGGACAGAAACCAGCCTCAGAACGAGTATGAGTGTACGTGCAGTGTGGTCTAGAACCCACATGAAGTAGCACCCCTGGGGGTGGGGTTGGAGATGCTCACATCTTGGTGGGCCTACACCAACAATTACCCAACTCCTAACGGCGCTTTCCTTCCTGATGAGGACTTACTCTTCCCACTAACGATCACACATTCTTTTGTTGTCTTTGCCATATTACACAAAATGCGCAATACCGCGTCAAAGGAAATTCCTGCGACCAAAAATTAAACATTAAAAGTTGTGAAAGAAAATGCCAATAAGCCCCACAAACCATTTAACTTTAAAGAATTGTGAATGTTACTTAATTTATTCAATCCCAACAAACCTTTATATTTTCCATATTTCCATTTTGTAATTTATTCCAATTAAAGATTACCAAGTATGCTGATGATGTAGTTATAATACAAGAAAATGAAGATGACATCTTTTAAAACAAATAATATACTTCTGGATTATTTAGGGTAAAGACAAATTGATGGCATTCCATGGGAAAAACATGTACGCTACAAATTTTATTACATAGTTAACCATTAGAACAATTCTCTCACTTAAATATCTAGATATCGAAATAAATATAAATTTAGCGTATGTATGTACATAAAATTACGAAATGGTTCATATACATGTGGCACTATACATAGACTTTGAAAATTAGGAGAAGAAACGACACGAGAATTAAACTCTATAATTATAACGTGGCCTTAATTTACGGTTGCGAAATATGGATCCCTACAAAGAATAGATAAACAGTTCAAAAACTAAATCATGTGCATAATTAAACCACATGCCCAACAAAGGTATCAGGAAAGAATTAAATGTTTACTGTATTAATGACGAAATAGAAAGGCACATAAATAATTTGATGCATCATGTTAACAGAATGGATGACAAAGCAAGTGTTAGAATACAAAAAACCATCAACAAAAACAAATGCAGGAAGATGTCTAAAGAGACGACAGATTTACTATGAAGACGAAACAGACAAAGTATTGAAGCAGTTTTAAATAGTCGATGCCCATGTTGTTGTTGGATATTTACCCGGAGGTCCCGATTCGTACCCCGGATCTTTCAGAGGCCCAAAATCACCTTCTGTGCTCTTGTAGTCACGGGAGGAGGGAGAAGAAAGGATAAGATACAAATTACCCAACAATTTTTTCATTAAACGCCTAGAAGTGTTTATTCTCAAGGCACTTTGTTGTCGGCCACCTGTTTCGTTACCCCTTTGATATTAACGCTACGAACTACACACGCTGCTTGAAGCTGTCTCTGCCGCTCTAACCCTACATTGTGTGCCTCTTGTCTTTCACTTTCCAACTGTATCTGGAACTGCGTCCTGGTAATTATTGTACTGTTCTTTACTGATGCCTTCTGGAAATGCCTGACCTCCTCTATATTTTTCTGTAACTGCGACGCCTTTGCAAAGATGTTTCCCCTTATATACTAAATTCAAAGTGTCCCCACATAGCCGTGATAGCTCACGGGGTCCCCAGTCTAGCGCCCACGGAGTCTGAGCCTTCAAAATATGAAAACATTGTTGGTAAGCTCTTGGGCTCCCAAAGGCGCTCACTTTAAATCCATCAACTCTTTGACTTCTCATTGACGTCATCGCCAACACCTATTCCCTTTCTAACTGTAACGAATACCGGTGCATCTCCAGCAATTAAACATCCAAAAGACCTATTGTTCGGCTCGTGCCGGATACCTGCATGCACTTGCTTTGTCACAGCAGAGAGACCCATTGCTCGAGCCATTATCAGTAAATGAGAGTACAAAAAATTACAATAGGCTGTCTTTTCCTTCTCGTCAAAGAGGTATCGTCCAGGTAATCATGAATATATTTTTGTGATACATGAAATGTTCCTGCTTGTTACTACAGCCTATATAATATTTAATAATTATTACTACTGAAATTATATAAATACATTCTCGGGCATGCGTGGGTGCCAGCACATGTCACAGTGCCTAATCCTTGGGATGAAGAAGATTTTTAAATGGAATATTCAGGAATATGGCGCGGTCGGCTTGTATAATGCAGCCTATCGAATAGCTAATACGAGGGGCATTCAAAAAGTTTTGAGAGTGTCACCTTGAAGTCCAAGCTACGGATTGAACTAGAAAACTTATTCTCATAATCCTTCAAAGTACTCTCCATCCCTCCACACGCACGCACACATAGTTTGTAGACTGTGCAACCCTTGTGTAAAGCACTACGGTGCTCGTATTGTCAAAAGAGCTCAACTCGTATTTAAGCAAGCTCCTACACTCTTTTAAAAGATTTTCCAGCAATGCAAGATTTCACTCGAGGAAAAAAGCAGAAGTCACACGGTACAAGATCAGGGATACAGGGTGGATGGTCAAGGTCAAGTAACTAGGTTGGTCCTGGTGCTCTAGTGGTAACCGTACTGGTCTCGTGAACAAGTTCAATCCCGGCCAGGTTTCTTTCCTTCTTTCTTCTTATTCTTTTTTTCGAGTGTTAAAATCCTCGGTATGGCTTCCTTTGGAAAAGAAGCAAAGATATTGGTCCCGTGTCGTAAACTCATAAAAATCCTCAAGCCTGAAATAAGAGGCCTCTGAGCAAAATTACTTTCACATGTTTCAGAAACCCTCCACTGTGAACGTGCAGAAGTACTAAAGCATTGGAGAGCTTAGTTAGTAATCATTTATATTATTTATCTAGAGTATTTTTTGTGAAATAAATTAAATTATGTTATATGAACTCATATTTTGAAAGGAACTGGAGCAGATGCATTTTAAACACTACTGCTACAGCTTTATTCATTAGCGCACACATCGAACTTCTTTGCCCTGTGAATGGTAGCGTCAGAAGCATGTGTTAAGTCACACACTTGTATGTGAATGTTTGTTCTTCATTATTCAAGACTTTCTAAACGTGTTTCTCATTACTAGTACTTACCGCAAGTGTTGATAAGTAAACGGGAACTTACCTGCAATAAAAAATACACCTGTTATTGTCATCATATAACTGAACAATAAAACATAAGTAGAAATGTTTCTTTATTTCGCATGCATCTTGAGTGGTTTTAGCCTATTATTTAATGTTCTAGTATTCTGGAGATTATACGATTTTTAACGGCAACAATTTGGCGGAATTGTCTACTTACACATCTGCTCATTTAGGAGAGCGTCATATTAACACTCTTTCTTTATTTATTTCTTTATGTTGATGAATGTCGTAAAAAGGTGTTGGAAATAACAGAAAATTGTTTTATTAATTTAGATTTTAAAGGTACTAATTTTCTAAATTATATATTATATACTAAACATAAGGAAATACAATAACAAATATGTATAGTGCAAAACTATCATGTTTCTGAAGTAAAAAATATTCATTAAACTGAAAAATTAAGTAAGTGTTCTATTCCAGTCTTTTCTTTGACAAAAGCGGTTGGAAAATGTGCGCTATATTTGTGGCTATTTATAGTTTTATTCATTTCTACTTTTCTAGTTTTCATTATATATATAATATTAATGAAACATAAAAATAAAGAAACACTATTAACAATGTAACAAATTAACACTAATAATAAAAGTAGATAAAGATAAAACCCAGAGAAAGAGTCACACTTGAAATTGCTATATTTTGAACTACTGCGAGTTCTTCAAGCTACTAGCTTCTTGCCATTGAAGAACTCGCAGTAGTTCGAAATATAGCAATTTCAAGTGTGACTCTTTCTCTGGGTTTTATCTTTATTTACTTTTATTATTAGTGTTAATTTATATATATATATATATAAATTTTTTCCTTTAAATAAATATTTACCATTATCTACTGGTTACGTTCCAGGTCATGTTCCAGTTTTCAAGGCACACATTTTTTGCAGTATTTATTTGTTGGCCTGTGATTCTTTGTTAGAATTTTTCAGTTTTTCAAATCTGCCTTATGTTCTTTACAATTAAAACGTGATTTAATGTTTTATTACTTATAGCTAAACTACAAATTTCTACTGAAATGCTTGGTAAGAAAGCTTAAGCTTGTGGGTTTCGTGACATTTTTAATCTTTTTAAAGATATACAGATATACAGAGATTGGAGCAATTAAATCTTTCACGGGACATAAAAAAATTAACTTTTTTGTTCTAATGTCATGTTTTCCTGAGGCATTGTTTTTCGAACGTACTACATCTTTGAGCCTCGATAGACTTACAAAACATTTACATCATTGGGACATGGACTGTCTAACACAGTCAAAGATTGTAGGACTGGTGCTGCGCTTCAGATCCTCTTATGTTTCAACTGAGGTCTCGTGTAAACAAGATTACGCTTTGGACTGTTCAGAGGAGACAAAGCAGGAGATCGGCTGATGGGCCAAAGTGAAAAATGTGAGCAGTTGTTGCATCTGAAGAGCGCACACGTCATCTAGTGATTTGAAAAAGTCTCATGAGAAAAGATGGCGTTTGAAAAAAGGTTTATTTTCTTGTTCTACTCAAGCTCTCAAAGTTTGTTATTTTCCACTCTGTATATGAATCATATAGATGGCAAAAGTACGAATGATTCACGTTTATAAATTGTAAATTTACTTAATATAACAGCGCATTTAGAACAACTTTCCCGCTCACAGAAAATCATCCACTGTTGAAAAAAATTGCACTATAACATCTAGTTGCTAAATATAATATTTTTTTTGTTTGGCAATAGTTTTTTTTTCCTCTCACCAATTAGTTAACAGAAAAACTTAAAACCTGGACTTACAAAAAATACAGAAAATTAAGGTAATGGTTTGGGTAAAAAGAGTTTTATCGAATTTTTCATGTTATTCAGCTCAGCCTGTTGGTAGGAAAATTTGAGTGCAGAATGAAGCCAACTTAAGTTTTATTCCCGGAAAAGATTATCATAGACTTTTATTCTAAGACTATCACAACAAATATTTAAGATAACAGATATATTAGTAACCTGGGATCCTTTCGTACTCGATGATTATGATAAACAGGCCATATTCATTATCATCATCATACACTTGAACGATCCAGTCACAGGGAGGGTGTCCATTCTTTGCAAATGTGATTTTCAGTTCTTCCGTATCGGTCCATTTTTTCTCAATTCAAAATAATTCAATTCTAGACCTTACCTTTATTTATTTTGAGATATAGTTTTATGTAACCTTTAATGTACCTATGAAATTTCATTTATTTTCAAGAAAAGCAAGTATCTTCGTCTTTTTATCTCGTGACCTATCCTTTATTTCCATACAAAGGACACGGGACAGATAATACATACTGTATACAATTTTAGCATCTTTTCTTTTCGCATTTTATTACGAAGGACTCTTTTAATCGTACCATTCATGTGCGAGGAAAAACAAAACAAAAAGAACTCTTGCAGATACCATAAGATAAGAAACTCCACATTGGTTTTATTACTGAGACAAAGAAAGAGAATACTTTAGAAGAAATAAAGATTTAGGAAAGTACACAAGCAAAAGAAGCTACATTACTCAGTGCAAAGCGAAAAATATAACAGGATACAACTGTATCAATAAAAGAACGCGAGTAGTTAAATGCAAAATAAACAGCAGTTGAAGTGTATGCACCGGAAGAAGGAAAACGGAAAGGGGGCCACAGCGATCAGATAAATAAGCACTAATATCGCTAACTCCTGCTTTAGCTTATTACAGTTATAGTTCTGTCGCATCAAGATCGTACATGATTTTTTACAATATTAGTAACACAATTTAAAAATTATGCACGGCCCTATAGACTGCTTCCGGAGTTTTAGTACGCGGCGCTGAGACACTAGTTCGTCTACTGGAAGCTGAGCCGCTGCTTCCGAAAGCCACCGGAAGCACCGATGTGCAAGCTGTCCGCGCTTTCTCCTAGTCAACAAGAGTCTATGTTTGCTTACATTTAACATAAAACCGCAGCGAGAGCATCCGTGCATGACCACGAGAAGAGACGCCGCTTAAACCGGTAGACATGAATTGTTGCGTATCTTTGTTTCCGTCCCTCGTAATCTGCGGCGGTTGCCATGGATAGAGTCGCATTACAGCACTGGTTAGCTGACCAGCTCCAACTATATTCTCCTCTCTGACGCGCTATTCCTGGGTGCTTAAATTGGATCTTCAGATATATTTAAGTAGCAATGAATATTTGTTTATCTCGCCGAGTCTTATTAACAGACAACATAAAATATCTACACCCCTGACCAAAAACTTTCAATTGTAAACTCTGATACACCCTTGGCAGTGCACTACGTCGTCTAAGATTAAAGTTATCTTGCAGGATGATATTAATATTTTATTGCGGAATACAGTATAGCATCCTGTCTGTCCTTGAACTTCCGAACTGTTACCAGCCTATATTCGTTTGCGAAGACATTAGGGTAACGTATTTTTGTGCGTAAATATTTTAATAAATACAAATCAACTTGTCGCGTTCGTGAGGAATTTATTCGGAAGTTCCCTGAACAATTTGCCTTCTTACAGAACTGCAACTCTCGTGTTGTGAATAAACTCATCCTGGTTCAGTACAAAACAAGAAACACAAGCAAAGACGTATTAATGGAAGACAACTTAGACGAGAATGGTGCAAATCTTGAACGTTCGCTTACAAAATCTCTACCTAAACTAGTACAAGTTGGGGTTCCAGTGTCTTCTGTGCAGAAAGCAACAAATTGAAAACTCAAATTTTAAGATGTACACGTGCCCATTGTCTATGACAAGGTGACTCCGTAGCACGTGTACCTTATAGTGAGTGGTTTCTTTCATCAGTGACTGAAGAGGCAGTCGACTCACAGCTTGTGTTCTTTTCAGGCGAGGCGTGGTTCTACCAAAATGGTCGTGTGAACACTCACAAACCTCGCCAATGGTGTTCTTAAAATCCAAATTGTATACAAGAATCTCCTCTTTAAGACAGGAAAATTAGAATTTGGTGTGCGATTAGCACAAGACCACAATAGATTCAATTTTTTACGAGCAGATAGTAAATGGAGACAGGTACCGAAATGCCATTCTGACCCCATTATTTAATCAGTTGATGGAAGAAGAGAAATAATATGGATGGTTTCATCAAGGTTCCGCCACTGCTCATGGGTAAAATTAGAGAAGTGTTTGAAGACAGAGTGATTCGTACTGGTGTATGATCGCTTCGCTCCCTAGATCTAACAATCAGTGTCCTGGTGGACAAAGCGTACAAAACAAATCCTCACATATAAGAAGAATACGAAATGAAACCAGAAATATTACAGTGGCCGAACTAAATCATGTCAATTGAATAGTGTGTGTATACAGTATACTACCTTGTTTAGCTGATGGAGGTCGAATTTCAGCATTTGCTATAAGGCAAGATTTTACACATAGTTTTAAGAAGCGAAGTCATAGTGCAGGCGCGGCCGACTGTAGCATATTCATCTGCCGACAAACACGCCCATGAACAAGCGATAAGGACATCTTCTGAAAGTCCAGTGTTACCATTATTACATAGACAAGAAATTAATAAAAATTTCTCCGAAGTATTTGTGATGTAATAGAGACAAAGTTTCAATTGGTAAAAATTAGATTTCAGATGAAGATTCAGTTTACATTCTATTATATACATTAAAGCATTTGTAACTCAACAATTCTCCATAACTTAATGCGATTAAATATACTACACGTCCAACATTTTATATGAAATAAAGTAAACAAAATATCAGATATTCAAAAAGTAAAACTGCTCTCCAGATAAAAGTATACCAAAAATGTTTAGTTACAATCTGTATATTATTTTGAATAAATAGTTAACTCATTCTAAACAGTTGAGAGACCTTTGAAAGCAGCTAGAACATGATATAAAGCCAAGAACAGTATTAATAACAAAATATGGGTTGATTGCACAAATAAATATCTCTTGAAGGTAAACTTTTTAAATTTCAGACTACAGCTGAGCACCTACAGGAAAAGATATATGTTTTTTTTAGGCTGTAGTTTGTCCTAAAATCTAGGACAATTCGTCTTATTTTCAATATAGTACTGTGGTGATTATGCTGAAAGATTGCTTGTTCGTGATTCCAAGTTCGGACATTCCAATGTTATATTGTTCGGACGTGGTGTGTTTCAACTTATCCAGAGAGTAAATTAATAGTTTGGAAATGAAGCACGAAATGATGGAGTAGCTTTATTGAAATTATTTTTATATTTCAACATAGCCTTCCTTGACACTTTTGCAATTTGTCCAGCGATGATCAAAATGCGTTTATCTCAACGCGAAAGTCACATTCCTTCAGATTTGTAAAATACACCTCACCTATGATTTACTTCATCGGACAAAATTTTCTTTCCACCGGCATTTTCTCAGTTTAGGAAACAGAAGGAGTCAATTCGTGGGAATAAGGCGGATCTGGTAGCAGATCGTGCCCCAGTTAGTTGATGTTCGCCATGCAACTGCACATTGTGAGGGAAAACAGTGCTGTGACGCAAGATGACTTTATTTGTGATAAACCGGCATTTTCTCGCATATTTTTGTTTTCAATGCGCTATAGTTATAAATGTTTCGGAGGGAAATTAATCAATTATCACTAAACCCTTGACATCCCAAAATGGTCTTCTCGGCAGACTTCAAACGGTTAGTGGTGGAGAATCGCGATGTTTCCATTGTTTAAACTGCTGTTATTGTTTCAGGCATAAAGTGGGCGGGATCTCTCTGAAAACGGGCCAAATTTTACGAGAAATGTATACTCTTATTTGCTTTTGAACCTGAGTGAACTCTAGCGGCATCTATCTAGCAAATATTTTTTTAAGCACAAATTCTTCCCTCAAAATGTTAAATGAGCGTATCCTGAAATTCCCGGAGCTTCTGCAATTTCGGACACTTTAATCGGCAATCCTTCAGAACCATGTCATGTACCTTATGGGTTTCGGATGACGTATTTTGTTTGTGGGTCAACTTCCAAGCTTTTAAGCCCCGTGTTGAAAATGATGGTGCATGCTTCCCTAGAGTGTTTGTCACATCTGTATGGATTTCTGTTGCATTCATTTCCTTCTTTACCCAAATATTAAATTACCATATGTGGATATTTCCCATTTTCCCATATATACACACGTCTGCATTGCAGCTATAGCTACACGACTGTTGACCAATCCATGTATTGTACGAATGATTCTATGGAATATGTCGGGTTTTGATAACATAACTGCTGCTGCAATCTATTGGTCTTTCCGAGAACTTTTCAAACGATCTTCGTGTCCACTTTTGCTCAATGAGATTCTCCTCGAATCCAAGTACTCGTGTCCGGATTTGTTTAGAATTCTCTAAAGAAATTACCCAGAATTATGAAATACGTGCTTATCGCATCCGTGCTATTATTGATATTTGTTGCGGTATATAAATGTCCTATTGAATAAATCAGTTTCGTAGCTTTGTATCAGATTTTTTCCATCAATCAAATACGCAAATATTAAATGAATTTAAACGTTACTAGTTTCTTGTAACTACACTGACATACTATTATGTCTTTGCGATACAATACAACCTTATTAAATTCAAATAATTACAATCAATGACATTCTAAAACATGAACACAATTATTTCACATTCTTTAGGCTTTGGGATGCTGTTGCATTTTTTCCCTATGTTTTAAGTACTAATTCTTTACGTTTTGTTGTAAGAATACAGATGCTAAAAGTGCTCACATACGAGCACGCACACACGCATGTAGAAACTTATTCGTTCGAATCCTTCTGGTTTATTATTATTATTATTATTATTATTATTATTATTATTATTATTATTATTATTATTATTATTTACATAGACGGCTAGAATGAAATATCAAAAACCTAATCCATAGGAGATGGTTTCTTCCCTCCCAATGTTTCATCTTCCTTTCCGATAAACAGGCAAAAGCTCGTTTACAATCTAAAGTTGTAGCTTTCAGGGTACACAAAATCAATGTTTATGAGACCAGCACTGGGGAACTTGGAAGCAAAACGCACCGTATTTCTCTTGCCGAACGAATGATGGCGTAAAGAGTTCAGTGAGTAGGGTGTGGTAGCAGATTCCGAACCGCTTGCCAAGTTAGTCATTCCCAGTTGTGGAACTAGAAATAGATTTTAACGGCTGCGGGAGCCTTCTGGCCATGTTGAGGCGGCCTCCCGCCTACACAAAAAAACCTTTCGTCTCAGACTTGTCAATGTTTCTTCTGTACGCTCCGGCACGCGCAGTTAGTTGGTCTTCTCCATCTGCACTACAGCGTATCGAAATTACATTTCTTTTGATGATGCTTCTACTTGGGGGGAAAGAGCTTTTATGGTTTAGATCGCCAAAAAGGACTAAGTATAATTATGCATATTTACATACCGTGAGTTCACGTTAAATTTCCATATACTATGCAAACATAAACTTTCAGCAGTATCGCTCGTATGATAGCAAGGATTATGTCAATAAAAATACTTGTTCCATAAACAGCCTACTACTTATAGCAGTGCGATATAGGACAGGGTTAATTGTAGGCTCGGCGACAGCTGCAAAATTCCAATGCAAATGTAAATGATAAATGTCGGTGAGGTACCTTAAACTTAGGCCTGCAGCATTTCTTTCCTTAACCCCCTCCCCTCCCAATATATCATTTCATCTCACATAGCATCAGTGTCCACCATCTGTGGGACCTAAGTAGTAAAAACGGGCTAGAACTCTACTTAAAAAAAAAAAAAAAAACATTCTTGAAAAAAACTTTCAACAAACGCATGACGTTAATTTCGTTCGTATTGTTGCAATATTCTTTATAATGACGAAAGACTCTGTAGGACGCAGTGACCGCTCGCTAATACCACACATTTTAAAACGGGACATTGGCTTTGCGGCTCTGTGCACAAGCTTCCAGATTATGCTGAGAGGTATTTGATGTGCTTCTTCAGACACGGCACGAAACAGTTTACAAAGATGAGGTTGCATGTTTCGTAACATATCTAGGAATATTGAATTACTGATAAAGCACATTTATGATATTTTCCTTGTAATACACTCGCACTCTGAAGGTAATTTAATTTATATTTGCACAGATTTATCAAAAAATATTATTACCTTATTATTTTCTATTATTTTTGTTGGCCGAGGGAAAGTTTAGATATACTGTTTTACGAAAATTGCCTACGCAGATTCCAATATTCTTATATACATTAAAGCTATAAAAATGCACGTATTAAAATGCAGGTATTCTATTTGTAATTGCTTAACAGCTTTACCCCACATGTATAATTTTGGGATAATGATCCCAAAACAAAGAGCAATTATACATTTCAGTTCTAGGTACTGTGAGACCCAACATTACAGATCTCCTTTTTATATAAACCCCTGAATGTGACCATTCAGACATTGGGGTAAAAGTTTACGCGCACACCTTCTTTAATTTAATACACATTTCTGCACTAGCCAAAGTGGGAACTGCATGCACTTTTGTTGTTGTTTGCTATTAGGTGAATTCTGCTTTTATTCTGACAAAGATACTAATGCTCTCTGACTTAGTGGGAAAAAAAGTTAAAAATACACTGACTTCAAATCGAAAAACAACACTTCTATTGCGTTAATTGATGGTCTTTAAACCAGGTGTTGCTAACGCTCTGTAAAATCTTAATATTTGTAACATAAACCGTTCATTTTTAAGAAGCGGGCAGGGTTCTAAAGTTTTCATAACACAAAGCTGATAATATTCTTCGATTCTTCGCTGCTGTACTTTGTGGGCATAATATACTTAACTCGCACTTGGCTCGATGTGGCAACCGATGCATTTTAATAGTTCACAATTATTAAGCTAAAACTAAAAAAGAAGTTTTATAAAATCAGAATAAAACTTTTTTCATATGAAAAAGCATAAATCACACGTATTTTATAAAAGCATTATTACGTAGATTATCGATACACTATAAGAAACAACATTAAATACTATAACACCAATTGGAACTGAAATGAAAAGTTTGCCAAGCCTGTCCTTTTCTGGGTAAGTAAATACTTTTTCCCTTTTCTCGGAACACTGAGCTAAATGCCAAGTGCTGGAAACAAAATGGTGACACTATTCAAGAGCCAACTTGTCTATAATTTATTTATTGCAGTTTACTCGGAGGAACAGTCGAATAGTAGCAATCTCTTGTATCCCATGTGGATGCATGTTACAACAATGCACAAGTGAAATTAAAATCGAGGCCACTGTTTTCAGCAAGGAACCCCCGAAAGGACTGTCGATAACTCACGAGCCCATTTAATTGACACTCGAACATTCCATTGCCTCACATTTTGTATAACATTCACGCTTCGCTGCACGGGGAGGAAAAAAAAATCTGGGTAACGAGCGATTCATTTGCATGAATCTGATAGAGTGCTTTCCATTGTGGATGAACAAAAGCCTTGTGCGAGTGCGCCGCTGTTTTGATCAATTGAAGAGAAAGCGCTTTTAAATCAAACGGAGACCAGCGGTCGACCGCCAGTCACTTCTGGACGAGCTACGGAACGGGAAAAACAATCGCTGCTACCATGTTGACTGGACCTGACATGCTACTGTCGCAAACGTTCATTGAAAATCCACATGCTCACTGCAAAATATCGCTTCCGTCTGCATCACACACAATAGCCAGTAACCTGCTCATTCAGAAACGCAACAACTTCATAAAACTATAAACGTTGTGCTAAAATAAGAATAACTTTTAATGAACGAAATGCTGGTATTGAAATTGCATTATATTTTAATATCTGTAAATATTGCTCGGATTTTTAGGCAAATAAGTATTTTATTTGCACTACAAAAGGATCTTGCAAACACGTTTATAACTTTGGATGTGATAAACCCAGCTTACATTTTAAATTTTATACCACTTAAAAACACATCTCTTTAAAAATATATGTAAATTAACATTTTCAAATATTTGCACAAAACGCATAAAATATAAACAAAAACCCTAAACTTGTTACTGTAGAAATAGGATTGCATTTTGCCTTATGTTTCAAATCATGTGGCTGATCAGCAGTATTACCTACACACAGCAGCACGCTCATCATGTACCCAGCCGGCGAATTTTTTATATGATACCGATATCCCAACAATTACGTGAATATTTCATTTATGTGAAATGGACCTATGAAACGAAACAAAATTTTCAATTTTGACCAATAACAGCCCAATATCGCAGTGAAATTAAAGAAAAAATTATCAAATCCTTTATATCACGCGGCGTGCATTTATCTTGTGGTCAGTGCAGCGAATTCTATTCTTCCTATATAATTCCTGAGCACACATCACTGACCACTTTATGTGTTTTAGTAATTGTATACATATTTAACTAACTTAATGTCTATTCACTCAAGCAATTGTTTTTGCGTATTCAGCAAAACAGTCTGAAATAATTTCATAAATTGTGTAACAATATCAGCCTAAGTAACCATAAATCTTAATAAACACGTTGTTCAGAATTGTAAAATGTTTTCTCTGTTTTGTTTTTCTCTGTTGGTAATAGTAAATCGAACTGTAACGACTTTTATCTATTTCATTCTCGCGGTTTCTAAATAGGCAGGCATTCATAAATAAGTACAAACTTTTATTATTGTTAATAATCCGTGCACGAATTTCAAATTAATATATTTATTTTGCTTATTTTTTTTTAATTGATGAAATAGTCTCAAATCCGTATCTGGCTCTTCTCTATTGGCATTACTGACAATCGACATTCGTTTGTTGCTAGATGATTTCAAAAGGTTAAATATCCATAATACAAAAGTGAAACTATTACAATATTGTAAGCCAACTTTACGGGAAGTATGTTTAAATTCTTATTTTATTCGTGAAATAGTCCTAATAAATATCACTCGAGGGTCTGAGCTATCCAGATAAATTCACGAACACGACGTTCGTGAATTTATCGGCAATGTCAGATCTTCTTGTGATATTACTTGTAATAAAATCTCCCGCAGATAAAGGTTTTGGTTTGACCGCCACGGGTGGCCGAAGTCGTTAAGCCGCGGACTCATGAGCGGGAGGTCTAGGATCCAGGACCGTCCTTCCTGTCTGGGGTTTTTTCCAGGTTTACCTCATTCCTCATTACTGGCTAATGCCGCGGAGGTACCCTAAACTTAGGCCGGGACGCTTCCTTCCTTAAAAAAAACATTTCCTAACACATCATATCATTTCATGTATCAGCAGTGTCCACAGCCTGTGGTGCCTCAGTAGTAAAAACGGTCTTACTCAAAAAAGAAAAAAGCTAAAAGTGTGTATTCTGTTAATCATAGACCGCTGTTGGCTGAAGCTAAAATATTATTGTTGCGGCAAGACAAGAGAATCTCTCTATCTTTATACATATGCAGTTGATCTCCAAGGCTCTGAGGAAAGCATGGCGATATAGGCTGCTATTCAACATTACTTCACATGAAGTCGAGTTTACAATTAAATCACAGATTGGCTGAAGCTAAAGCAATCAGACAGAGAAACTAAATCACTATTAAAGACTCTGCGAAAAACATGGCTACTAATTACACGCTATTGTTACCTACTCAAAATAAGCTGGGTGGGTACATGAACGCAGCGATTACAAAATCATCCGACTGCCTGCTATTTTTATTATTAGAATTGTGGCTATACTTTCAAGACGCTATCACCGTTTTTGCTGCAATGAGTTACTAGTTACATTATCACTTCATCCTGCTTGCCAGGTGATAAAGTGAAGTTGGTGTAGTGAGTGGATTTCAAAATGCGAAAGTGTGAGCTTGCAGTTTGAAATATCTCTTTATTCAAGTCTTGGTTTGATGCTTATTCACAACTAGTTCTAGGACTCGCTCATGTTCCATATGTCTCCATTAACAGATAATGTCTATGAACCTGGTGCTAATTCTGCCTGCGTTAGGAGAATAACATTTTTACTTAGGCATCAGATCATTGCAGTATTTGCAGCTTGACACCGTCGACGCATATAAAAGACATGCATGTAACAAGGGTATTGGTATGCGAGAGAGCCGTTGTGTTCTGCCAGCAACAGTGTTCTAGATCTGAGTTGAGATCTTTCTTTTGTGTGTTTATAATTATAATAATATATTTATTTACCTCGCAAAGGAAAGATCGTAAGGTTCTCTCTTCCGTGCACCAGACAATTAAAACTTATACAATACAATTAATGACATTAACAAGCGGGGCTAATGCTTTTAAATGCTGCATTCTCCAAATAAACACTTTTCTAACAATATTCTAAATTGTCCTTGTGACCGATAGTCTGATATGAGATAGCAGAGAGTTCCAGAGACGAGCAGCGAGCGACAACTGTGAAGAAAGCAAAGCAATGTATAAAGAGAATGGAATTGTTATTTCATCAGGTGTTGAAATTGTGATGAGAAGATACGGAGTGAAAACGGCTCGAAAGAAGTTGATGTGCATAGAATTCGAGACAGAAGATGCCACAAAACAATTCAAATGCTGATTTACGCAGGTTACATACATACAGAACGCAGGCATTATAAGTGCGTTGTAGTCTTTATCTAAGATATGTATGTCATGATGACAACAAAACTTGCAGTACTCGAAATGTGGCATACTCAATGTTGATACAAGGGATTTTTTTTTTTTTTAGCTGATTGCGAGAAAATTCTTAAGGGAATGGAAAGATGAAACGATCCACAGCAAGATCTACCTAGATCTGTCACTATGATGGGATTAATTTAGTTTATATTTTAATACCTACGTATTGTGGGGTTCTCCTATCCGAAATTGTGTGCAAAACTGACAAGTGCTCTAGTCTTTTATTTATATCCTTTATTTCTTTCTTCTAAAGAAATGTATAAACGTTCTTAATAAACTGGTTTCAACAGCTTCTGGCCTAAATATTTATCTTTGTGACTGTGTCAAGTATCCAACTATTTTAACCGCCGTAACTACTTAAGGTACTTTCACACATAACCTATGATAAGGTGATATTTTTAATGGTGTTTAACGCTCGTTTTTACTAGTGAATCACTACAGAAGATAATGTTGCCTAATTATGCAATATTCATGAGATTCTGTGAAACTTACTTCACCATAAACTTAAAGCAAACAAAGAAGAAACATTAAACTATTTTTATGAGTTAATGTTAACAATAATGGCATTAGGGCTCTAATAGCACAGCAGTGCCTTCGTTTTATCATTATTATTGCCGGGGTTTCAGAGTGTGACCTCACAGTTCACACGGGGTTTACTTATCGGCAAGGCTGGACTTCCTGCTTACTTGTCCTTGAACTTTCGAGCAGTCACTGTCTACACTCGTTCGCGAAGATGGCAAGACAGCTGAGTGTCCTGTGAACACTCATAATACTCGCTATTGCTGTTCAGAAAATCTAAATTATGTCAGGAAAGTCTGGTATGCGATTAGAACAACACCCATAACCGATCCCATTTTTTTATGAGCAGATAGTAAATGGGAAGAAGATCCCGTTGGAAGGGCAAAGAAGGTTAGAATCTGGACGAGGGATGGAGCAGTACATCAAAACAGGGGCCAAGACTCATTAATCAGGGACTGCGGTGGTTTATGCTTGGAGCATGGCGGCAGATCACAATCTCAGGTGAAAATGGACTAAGAATTTGCGCTTTATGTGGAGAGGAGGAAACATGGGCGCACATTCTTGCGAACTGTAGCAACACTGAGGTGTTGAAAAGTTTCTGCCGTCTTCTTTTACTGACTCTAACAGAGAATAGGGAATGCTGAGCTCTGCTGGCAGGCAAGGATAAAGAGCAGGTAGACAAATTCATTACGGATGTTCTTTAACATCTCAGGTCATCAGCGTCCCATTCAATTCTGAGCGTGAAACGGCCCATAAATGTTGCTCAGAAGCCTCCTCTTACAGGATTGAGGTAATTTTTCGTGCCGTAAAACTACGACACGGAGCCCACGGCTTTACTTCTCTTAGATTCATGTCGAAGTTAAGACAGCTCAAATCTGAAAAGGCTGAAAACCAGAGGGAGGAGTGGGGGTAACTAAATTTAATTAAAAATAAATGTATAGACGATATTATGTTCACTTAATCTATTACAAGGGGGAAAGGGTCTATGTTCTGTATGTTTATATTAATCTAATATTTAGAAAATTATTATCATAATTGTTATTTAACTTCATTAAGCAATGAAATTGTAATTTATTTACTTATTTAAGTAATGTATATTTTGTGTATTATGAAAGCTACGTAAGGATGGACCCGTGCGAAGGTTGCAAAGTTAATAATATATTGTTAATTTGAATAAATACACACATTCATTTACTTAAATGAAATGACATTCTGGCTCTATGGATAGAGTGATTAGTGGTGGTTATATGGTCATCTCGCTCCTCAGATCTAACAGTCTTTGATTTTTATTTGTGAAGTACAAAGCGTACAAAATAAACCCCCACACATTGGAAGAACTCAAGGAAAATACAAAATGAATTAAGAAACATTATAATGGTCCGAACTATGTCGTGTCAATCACACTTAAGAATCAAAGTGAGAGTGCAGGTGCGGCAGGCTTGCCATGTCCACCGTTCGAGAGAAGAACATGCTCTGAAAGGCTTATAACGGCATAGGTTTCTGTGATTGTCAGCTTTTGTTTTATTTCTCGACTTAAAGCTCACCTGCCAATCAGCAGGTCTTCCTTTTCGCAGTCGGTAGGGCGAAAACGTAATTAACACGTCACAATGGTAAAAGCATCGTTCTTTTGTTTCTTTATGCGAGTAATGCAAGCAACAATGGCACAAACAATTGGAACAGTCAACAATGTTGAATAAAATATAATAGTAGGGAACTGAGCACAGCAAATTCTGTACATTTATAAAAATATTTTCCTTTGTATAGGTCATTATTATGTTCCATTGTTATTATCCAAAATAATAAACCACAACAAATTAAAAGCCCACTCCTTTTTAGAATTATTTTTGTATTCTTTTCTTTATAGATTTACAGTATAATTTTTAGATTTCAAATAATCCATTAGTTTATTTAAATAAATAATTTAACCAAATGCATATTCTCATTATCTATCATTCCAGGCATTCTAGAATACATATTTTATTATGTATCATGGGTTCCAGCGAACTATTTGCTAGCTATACACGCAATAGCCGGTAGGCAGCCGAACGAACAAATAATTCTGCCGTAATCAATTCACTGCCAGATGATGAATGGGTGCACAGTATTGTAAGAAAAACAAAATCACGAAAGACCTCACTCAGATCTATGAAGCGAGCTATATGTTAAAGACTCGAGACTCCTGATAATAATCCAATCTACATTGATTAAGCACGAACTCTGCATGTACATACTTTGTTGTTGATTTGTTTACGGATGCTCTGACATCTGAGATCATCAGCGTCCCAATTTAGGGCGTGAAACGGCCGATAAATTTTGCTCACAGGCCTCTTCTTTCAGGCTTGAGGTTATTTTACAAGGCGTAAATCTGTGACACAGGGCCCACAGCTTTATTTCTCTTTACGCCGAAAAAAGCCATCGATTCTAATCGGGATTGAATCCGCTATCCCAAGTTTAGGAGGCAAGTATGGTTATCACTACACCATCAGGACCGACGATGTAAATGCGTAGTAGGAAAGTTAGGCTTCAGTGAGATGTGACGTAAAGCATAATCATTGTTCTATTAGTTACACCTTCAGTTTATCGTAGCATTTTTAAAACAACATACTAACGCATGTGCCTTAATATAAATTTAAAACAAGTAATTGGAGTCTGTCTTTTAGGGCGGAGACTGCGAGAAAGACCAGATTCCTGTTAAAACGCTAGAAACATCACATCGCAGAAAGAAGTTGGTATTACATGGCGTAGTATTCAAATTTCATAAGCTACTGTTATTTAGTAGCTCTCAGTAAATTAACAATCTGTTTTTAGTCAATACGTTATTTTTACAATTATTTATAGATTCCATAATATACTTCCTACTCGACAAGTAATCTGTTATAAAAATTAGAACCGTGCCCGAAATGTCATACAGTTTAAAATAAATCCATCTGCCCACTCATCTATTCATTCATTCATCTATATAATTTATTATTCTTTCTAATATAGCCTATTCTACATAATATTATCCATCTTACTCTATCTACTTCCATTCCATTGCATTTTATTCATCCACCTTGACATCATTGTATCTAATTAATAGAGCTATTAAAATATATGGCTGCCGTTAAAACAGCATATACATCTGGAGGAATGCGGCTGTATTGACCGGTACTCCCGTTAATCGTTCTTCGCTATTCTCCTTGACATAAAAGTTATTCATAATTTTAGAATCGTCCTAGAACACATGATTCACGATGCATGATGAAACAGCAATGCTGAACAGTACACACTAATCGTAATAGTGTGCGGTTGTTTAAGAAAGAAGTTCTTGTAAAAGTTGTTTTATCGTCATCAACGTAGGTGTTTGTTATTATACAAGAAAATGAAGATGATTTACAACCCTACATCCATCGTTTAAATCACACAAGTAAATAAAGCAACTATTAAACATACAGAGAAAAGATAAATGTAATGACACTTTGAAAAAAAAAAAATACGGTGAAAAAGCATATTAGATACTTTTCTATCCGTTAGAACAAGTCTTTCATTTTAAATATCTAGGTTTTCTTTTTCCTTCTTTGTTCTTCTTTTTTTTTCATTGGTGTTTAACGTCCGTGTTTACTACTGAGGCACTACAGGCGGTGGACACTTATGATACATGAGATGAAATATTGGAAAGGATTTTTTTAAGGAACGTTCCAGGCCTATGTTTAGGGTACCTCCCCGGCATTTGTCATTTATGAGGACTGAGGAAAACCTGGAAGAAACCTCAGTCAGGGATAAAGGTCCTGGAGGGAATCGAATCCCTGACCTCCCGCTCACGAGTTCGCGCCTTAACGACCTCGGCCACCCATGGCAGTTTCAGGGTGTTGAATATATATATATATCGAATTTGAAAAATATCAATATACACGTAACACTATGCATAGAACTTTGAAAATAAAACAAGAAAGGCCATGAGAAATAAATTTTACAAAATAATGGCAAGTTTCCCCTTAATTTGTGGTTTCGAAACATGGATCTCTAATATAAAGCACAATATACAGCTAAAAAATGAACTTTGTAAGAAAAAACAAATCCTGCACACAGCTAGAAATCAAAAGATAATTAAACGTTAATTTCGTTAATAAAGAAATAGAAAGATATAAAATAATTGAATACATCATATTGATAGAATGAATATAATGTTAGACTTCCCAAGCAGACAATACAATACAAAATAAACAGGAAAAAGAAATATAGAGTCGCCTCTAAAGACAGAGGTGAAAGCTGAATATGCCTAAGTGCCTAATCCTTACAACAAAAGAAAAATAGAAAATTACTTTAAAAACATTTCTGCTGATTGTCTCAGACAGATTATTGAAACATTTCCTGATATAGATATGGTACCCAAAGATTAAATTTGAAACCACAGGTACTGTTTTGTACAAAACACAAGATATTTGTTCATTAAGGCCTATCTTGACATCTTCCCATCTAATGTTTGTAGTAATGCTAGAATTTTATTCAAACATTTTAAAAAAAAAATGTACATATGTTGAGATATCATTTGTCAAACATTGTTCTGCATTGCAAATTTGGAAAGTTTGAATCTATATTTTTTACTTCTGACAAAAACCACGTGTTAAAATCATAAGTAGTAAAAGTGATGATAAATGAGAAAAAATATAAATAAGAGAAATTATAGTTGTCAGGAAGTGGCTCATACAGTGGAAAACAATTCTCAGCATATCTTAATGCATTCCTGCAGCATGACATTTGAATCCTCCTCTTGCTGACATAGGTTCTCCAGCTTTCTCATTGCCCTGCGAGTCGATTGAATGACCATTTTGTTTATTTCTTCTGTCATTTTTCTGTTTGAATGGTCATTATTTGGTAAACGGTTTTTATTGCACACAATTAAGATCAATCTTTATTCTCAACAATTACATTACTTGGATTAACAATGTTTTCCTTATTGAATGATGCTGCTGGCTCATAAACTCCAAAATGTAATATGTCCATCCCATTAAATAGATTTTTGGAAGGCGAATCCAAATGACATTATGCAGTGATTTATCAGGATTCACCATGAAGGCAGAAGTTCTGGTTCAGCTAAATCTCTGAATATTGGTTTCATCTCATTCAAGCAGGCAGAAGGAAGATGAAAATTCTCTGTATCTTGTTTTTCATCTTCCTTTTCTTTCAAATATTTACACCAGATGCATCACAAGCACATGCTGAGATTGTTCATTACATAAAAGCAGATGAAAATAAACAGCCCATACAGCTTTCCTCATACCCTGAAGATCTGCAATGTTTCTCATAATTGCTAATCCATAATAAATTTGAATTTTCAGAATGTCACTGTCTGTAACTTTGCTCCACCAAATGGTTTTCTTTTCTTTTAGTTTTTTTTTTTTATTCCCCCATTTTAAGTGTTCTCATGAAAATTTAATTTTAGATTTATCACCCTTGTTCCCATTCCCAGCTGTATATGCACAAGTGCTTTGTAAGATTTTGTGTCCCCATCTCCTAAATAGCCAACATATACTTACATTATATTGTGCTAATGATGACTCAAAAATATCCTTAGCAACCTAAACTTCCATTTCTCCACTGATTGCATGGTAATTGGCAAAGCAGTCATTTTCATGAATTTGTTTTAGCTTATTCTTGACCTAGAGAACTTACTCTTTATAACAAGGTCTACATCCATCCCTGTATCTGTACAGGTTGCTGTCATTACTCCCAATTGTTGTATGAACAGCAACAGTTCCTTCATTACATTCCACAGTTTCCTCAATAGCCTCTTTCATACTTTCCAGACATATATCTTTAATACAGGACCAAGAACACAATGAAAATTGCTCTGTAGTTTTATGAAGATTCATAATTCACAGAAAATTTTTCCATCTGTGTAACCTTTCCCAATATCTTTTAAGCCTAATGTCATGTAGTATCAATTTTTGTCTTGTTTATAGGATTATTTTGCCTAATAAAATCGTGTTTACTATCCCATATATTGCAAATAAATGTCATTGTAATCAACATTTTTCTTTCACAGATATTGTAACAGATCCCTTACAAGTTTTATATCAAACAAATTCACTTAGTGCACTTTGTAAAGATAAATTTATTATTTCAATGAAAATCACTGTTTTCACTAATTCATATTGTTCTAGTAAGGGTTTCGGTATTTTATAAGATGAGCTATGTTCAGAACATGATCTTCACTAATGTTTAGGTTATGTGTAACATTCTAATTGCAACAGATGTTGGCTTACCTACGTATGTTTTCTTAAACACTTTCTTGCTTCTTGATATGTTATCATTTATAAACAAACACAAAAAACAAGAAGAACTAGCTCCATCACACACAAAAATTAATAATTAGCATAAACTTTTTATCATTTGCTTAGTTCATGAAGAAAGTAAACAATCAGATTAAATGATGAAGAAGGGCTGCCAACCACTCGCGAAATAAAAAGAGGGAAGAAACGTTCCTCTGAACACTGAACATTACAGCCAATTAAGAGAAAGAAAGGTACAGAGGTTCAAATTTTTCCACGTTTCAGTCAGTTGACTGTTTTTTCTAGACATGCATCATATTTTTAAAAATAGAAATACAATACTAAAAAAGTCAAATACGTCAAGTATAATTTTAAAGAATTAGAAATAAAAAACATAATTTTGACATTTTTGACATTTTTGTTATAATGAACCGTCTTAATGGAGGAAACATTGGTTGAAATCGGAGCCAGCCTACAGCGGTCGCCAACAAAAGCAATACCAACAATACAGAAGTGTTTCTCCATCTTGTGCAAGAAATGCATCTCAGTTACTGGTTAAAATCATACAGGTAGGTACAAAGATGGTTATGTTTTGCGAGAAGGTGAACCGGTTTAAAGAGGAATTATTGAAATAGCAGTTTAGAGTGGCGAAATTGAACCATAGTTCTTTTTCTTCACAGATCAATATGATGCCATTTAAATGACAGTGTAAAAACAAACTTCTTCGGTAGTGGTCTTCAAAAAATCAGACAATTTGCATGACACCGCCCGTTAACTGGTGTGCAATAAGTGCAAATAGGCCCATTATTTTTCACATTTGCGGGTCGGTGTTAAACATTAATCTCAACGCCATTTCTTCAGTATTTGACACAAGAGTAAATATGTACATTTGTTTCCAATAGGACTCTGTAACCGCATATATAGCTCAAAAAATGTTTGATGTCAGTAATCAGTATTGATTTGTGACTCTCTCGATTTAAACAGTTATTGTATTTAATTATGGGGTAGTTTGAAAGACAAAGTGTTAAAGTGTTTCATACGAATCCCCACACATTACGGGAGCTCCAGGCTAATAATGAATATGAAATAAGCAGAATTTCAGTTGATAAGCTTTCACGGGTGAGTGACAACATATTCTTGATATGGAGCTTGTGTGTACGAGCTGAAAGAGAACACTTTCAACGTCCACTCTAAAATAAGATTAAAAATGTATTTGAGTTTCCGATATTATAGGAAGCACTTTATTGGCTGATGCTCGAACTGTTGCCCGGAAGCTGGATCCCGAGCTATGGCCGCGATATATATTAACGACCCAGTATAATTCTATCTCATTCATTCCTAAACTTATTCTAACCCATTACGCTATATAATTTACCTTATGATATCTATCCGATTTTAGTTAACCCTATCCAATCTTGCCCATGCTCAGCCACCTACATTTATATATAGATATATGGGAAATTTTTCAATATTGCTAATGCTTGGTTGCCTATAGATATGTACGTGGATAAAATGTTTAAAATAACATTAAAAGCAATAAGTTAATATATACTATTAGATATTTTATCATCTCAAAAACATAACAAAGACAGGCTTTTAAAGCATTCAGCCGATAATAAAAGTGTTGCCTTCGCTAGGTGCATAACAGTGTTTCCTGTAAAACTAATCTGGTTCTGAAAGAAACATTCCCTTTCATTTACTAATTATGTTCACCACCCCATGTCTCCCAACTCTTCCTGCGTCACGCAAAATCGGCTTTCCGAGATTCCTTTATCACAGGACCGCACAATTTCGGGAAAGGTAACGTCGCTACATTGTAGCAAAGCCCGCTTGAGCTGCTGTCTCCAAATTCCGTAATCCTTGATGACGTATATAGAACGTGACACAATAACATGACGCCCTTAGTTACGGCAGCATCTGTTGGCTTTAAGCACACAGCGGGTGAGAGCAAGCTAATGTAAATAATCAGTAGGTCGAGGGCTGGAGCTGGCGCAAATGAAATGTCAATACTCTCTCGTCCTTAGCTTACACTCAGTTTGCTGCCTTCGGGTCCTAAGCCAATATGTCCGGATTTTATCAGGAAGGCGCCTACGGGAGGCTTAGCTGCACTAATCAGAGACAGAGAGAGAGTGCAGCTTCCAAATCACGACAGAAGCATACTCGAAGGTTTCGAAACAATGAATACACCGGTTGCAGCATTTTTGGCTTTTCTGGTTTATAATATTATATTGATGAAAACATCAATATAAAGAATTCTGGTCTAATTATGGTGCAGTCAATGTGAATACAAGAAAGTGCAGACTGAGGAATGAGATTCTAAGATAAAAATAAAATGATGCACACTAGAACCGCCAATGACCGCTTTTAACATTTAAATGCATTATTACATTACCAGTTTTCTCTGTATATGTCATTGTGAGCTTATGACTTTTTCTATGTCGTTTCCTAGATCATCTAGAATGCTGCAATATTTATTTTTTCTAAACTAGTTTCATGTTTATCGGTATTTATATTGTTACATGTACGGCCGAGGAGTTCATTAAATGGATTGGTCACAATTATTATACAAACAGTTAGTTTTATTTGCTTGAATATTTTATATTCCTACATTGCCTAGTCGCATCAGAAAGTGCGAACTTAGTTCTATTCATTTGGTTTACCACTTCCGTAAATGACTTAAGAGAATTAACCATGACGCAATCGTCCGCGTAGCAATTATGATGGACTTCAGATTCTTCCGCTACCCACATAACGTATTTTCATTGGCTACTGTAGCTCAAACTTAGGGGTTGGTATACCATACTTGGCGAACATTACAACATAATGTAATGTGAAGCTATATTAGGAGGAAGCAGAGCCTCAAGCGATGTCTGTCTGGTCTATTCCACGCCTGTTTCTTCGCTCGTCGCCTGACCTGCCCTGTGGCGGCCCTGCAACCTCGGCTCTACGAGACACCACCCCTAAGGTAAAGGCCCGTTTGGCCCTAATGATCTAACGTATAGATATTCACTATGTGTTAACGTAAGGCTTCAGCATTGGAGGAGATCTAATGTGTGAATTTTATAATCAGTGTTCAATAAAAAAAGTAGCAATGGCGGTAACATTCTTTTTAATAACACCTGTGAGTGCTCCTAGCGCTACGCTCCCCTAGCTCATACCACAGGTGTGACATTACTTAGAATGGCCTTGCGGTCAGATTAGCCGTTACGATATTATTTTACTGGTACTATATTGAGAATTTAAAGTCAATGTCAACTGAATGCTGAACAATGTGCGCAATGGTTTGAGCTTGCAATATAATGTGTTTGAATAGTATTGGCAATTAGGTAAGAAGTGATTTTTGAGCAGTAAACATGTCAAAGCGATTTCAGCGATGTAGGCAAAGGCCTCTAACAAATGAAAAAGTGCTGAGCTTTCTGAGGATAAGTCAGAATTTGAGGATTTTTTTTTTTTTTTTTTTTTTTTTTTTTTGCATCAGGTGAAGATTATGAAGCAAACAATTCTTCTGAAAGTAGCAATTCAGGAAACTATATCACTTACAATTCCATATGGCAATGAAGAGACGGAAGGTAATTTCATTTTTATAATCATGTGTTATTGCAGTTATTATTATTGTTATTATTATTATTGTTGTTGTTGTTGTTGTGATTTTACCAACATTACTATCATTAACAGAAATATGATTTGTGCTATGGAAATAAATTTTTATAAGCAAACAGCTCCTAATTGACATATTTTTCCCACAGATGCTGAACCTTAAGATTATATTTGGTTTGTTGTGATACACGCCGTTGATCAATTACATGCTTTTCCTTGCTCTAGCTGCCATCAACTCATGGATTTCATTCAAATCTGTGACTGGACAGTAGACAGACCGAAGACGTTTCATTCTAAAACTTGTGGAAGAAAATAATTGTAATAATTAAGATCACAGTGCATGTAAATATTATTTTTTCGTTAAATTGGCAATATATTTTAATAAAACCAATTATTGTAAATAGAATAATGTACTACGCATAGAATAAATGAAATCTATAAATAAAACAAGATGAGGGGAAGAAGAATGTAAGGTGCCAAGATAGAAACTGAGAAAGCACAAAAAAAAACAAAAAAAAAAAACGCCAGTGGATCGTGGACCAAATATATATATATAAAGGAAGCGATTTGTACAGTGTGTAACTAGTTATTGCACAAAAAACAGTTACATTACATTATTCTGATTATGTATACAGAAAGAGATAAAGACAAATTAAGCATTTGTCATACACGATTATGCTAGTGTGGTTATACAATAATAATCTTTTATATCTTCAGTTCTCAGTTTCACCACTAAATTATTATTGTTATTGTTATTACTATTATTATAAATGAGAACTGACATTTTAACAAGTACATTGAGTATTATTATGGGATGAAAATTTGTGCTTCAGATATCCTTACAGCAGTAGAAAAAGGGAGTGAAGAAACAAACTTAATTTGTAAAGTTTCTATAATCAGTAAACGTGCATGCATATTAGACTGTATTACTTTATATTCTAGTCATTTTATTACTAAATATAGTTATGCATTATAGCACCATTGTGTAGATTATTTGTCGATGTATGTGTGTTAAGTATATAAGAGTAATTAATTCCGGCGGTTCTAGTGCTAAATTGCACAGATTCATAAATAGAAATACATAATCTGAATATATGATCATTATGCAAAATGAAGCAACTTTCATCCAACACATACTCATTAAACACAGCACTTCTGCTTACAATTAGTTTGTTTATACTCGCTGTCTATGGCTGTAGTGTGAAAAAAAAAAATAAGAAGGGAAAAAATAAGTAAATAAATTTTTTCTTGAACATAGTAATTTTCAATACTATCTCCAAATTTTGTATTAATAGCAACTCTTTAGTCTCCTTTTGCACTGTCACGATTGGAGATGTTGACCTTCATCTTCAGAATAAACTACCTTGAGCTTAAGCACATGTAAACATTATTCACTTCGAAAGAACTTTGAGCACTTATTTATCATCCAATCTGGGCGATATTCTTTTAATAAGTATGCATATGCTTTTATTTATTGCGCGATTGTACATTAAATTCTGTTACACAGAAAGAATTGACGAAATTCGCATTCCACAATAAGTATAGCATAGCATGGGACAAGCCTTGATTTATGCCAAAAATGAAATTACAACCACCCAGCAGCTATATACATTTCGTTGATATGACACAAGTGAGCATTGCGCTGTCTCAAAATTTGCTTAGGAAAACAACGTTGTCACGTCCCTGCAATCTCTTGCAGTAGATGTTTAGTACTAACAGAGTCTGGTGGCGGAATTTTTTTCAATAGTGCAGTGTTTAACGCCCGTTATTACTTTTGAGGCAACACAGACAGGACGTAACTCTTTTGATTAAAGCGATAAAAATAGAAACTCCGAACTCGGATAGAGATAATGTGATATAAAGCAAGGTCATTGAGGTATGTCCCGCAATTTACAGAGTAGATACGATTTCTAAGTAACAAATTTTGAGAATGTTGAGGAATGCCAATTAATGGTTTTGATATAAGGAACCAGGTGACTCATTTCTATAGTTTTTAAAGTCAATTAGACAGGTATTTTTGTGTTTCGAACTAAACTATCATTGCATGTTACTCGGCGAATATCACTTGACTCATTGCATGGTCGTGATAATGGCGGTTGACGTTTTGCACAGATGTGCAAATGAACATTAAAATATTTTATCTTCTGGTTGTTTCATTGCTAGTGATGGAACATTTTCTGCCATGTACGCGAAGTTGTCTTAGCACAACCATACTGTGCAGCTGACTCTGAACTCTACCCAGCGTTCCTGTAATACACTGCAGCCACAAACTGTAACCTCTCCCTGTGAGCTCGCGTTAGGCTTGTGCTGATACATTGTTTCCGGAGAGTTTGTTTCATCTCTATTCATTATTCATGCAATGGTTTGTAATTTATCAACTTTTTCTTAATATCCTTCTGAGTATTGTTTTGTTTTTCATGATACTGAATTAAGAATATTTATGCCAAAAGGTGATGAGTACATTTGATTAATTTTTCTAGCGTCATATATCCGAATACAACTATCGCGGTGATAGGACTTGTCTGACACATCAACATAAAATTACTCTGTAATAAGACGCTGGAGACCATGGGTTCCTGATATCAAACACTTAACCAACGTCCATAAACAACCTCTAGAAAGTTGTCGGTACAGTTCGTACCCACCTGTATATTGTTAGGGCGAGATTATAACAAGATACTCCTACTGATGATGATGTTTGGTGGTGAAGGAGGGGAACAGAATAGATGATAATGCATAATTTGAGTCAAATTCCATGTTAGTATACATCTACATAAAAGCAAATTGCTCGCAAATTCATATTAATATTTTTTTATTCTTTGGTGCTGCCAAGAAACAAAGTCTATCTGTCTTTCGCCAAGAGCCTGTTATCTCATATAGACAGTGTACTATGTTTTCGAGCACGGAGAAAAACAAGTTTAGTAAATAATTAATATTTTCCAATTAACGAGGATTAGCTATCTTGACTGCACATATAAGTTGATCATAAATTTCTGTCGGTTTGAGTCCAGATATTTCAAAGCATCGTATTTTCAATAAAATATAGTTAATACTAAATATAATCATCCTTCGAGGGCCTGCTGCTAACGTGGGGAAAGACTATGAATTTCAATGTGATAGAATTCCTTAGTTCGGAAAGACAAAAATCGACCCAGTCTCCAGATCTCCAAATGTTCGGAATTGCTGTTCTGAGAAGAGGGGACTGATTATCGAAAGGAAGGTATGAAATGCCTTTGAGAATATGGCGGGTGCTTGTCTCGCAACCAAATGGATAATGGCTTTAAGAGTACGTGTATTATCATATTATCATGTAAAAGAATAACATCTTTGCGATTCACGTGTGCAGGTTCATTAATTTTCAGCTTTTCATGAACTGTTTAAGCTGCTTAGAGTACACAATGGCCTTAACTGTTTGAAGGCTGGCAGCAGTTCATGGTGCACAGCTCACTTATCACAGGACGTAACCCTCTTTTGATGCAGTGATGATTTCGGTTATTTCAGGATAGATTTTATGGACCGCCAAACGGCGTTTTGGAGTGTCATAGAGGATCTACTTCTTAAGTCATGTCAGCAACTTATCAAAAAATGCAAAACAGGTGTCAGCTCGTGTTGCCTTCTGCACTATTGTAAATGATTGTGGACCCTGCAAACAAGTGTGCTGTGTCATGTCCTAACAAGTGTGGCTGTTTTCGCCTCAGTAGTCCCTAAGAGAACCTCGTTATCCACTGTTGTTGTTCTTCCTGTTCTCGAGAGTTCCCTTGACTTCCTGGAACTTCGCCAACTATCTTTGCGTTCATTCTCAGCTTTACCATCGAAGTCTGACATATTTTCAGCGACGATGCAGTTGAATTCTTCCCAAGTTTGAATTCATGAGTTATGCAAGCTAGTATAATTATAATGGGAGCGCACTAGGAAAATTTTAACATGCCATTTAACAATGTAACCCTCAGTAACAACTCGTTCCCAACTTAACTTTATTTGTTCCACATTTAATTGTTGCCAACGTTTTAAATTTTAGCATTGCATAAAAAAGACAACGTTTTGATCAACTACACAATTATTTCTAAATGCTTGGAGTGCAAAACAACAGTACACATTTTACAGCCCTATAGAAGGGTAGTAACCGTCTATTGCCAAATTCAGAGAGTAAGAAAATTACTTAAGCATATTAAAAAAGGTTTTATACACCAGGGATTCTTAAAGTAATTGCTACATAGCTTCTGTTGCACATTAAATTAATTTAGATTACTTTTGAGTAACATTCAAATATATAGCCCGCTACTATGTCAAACATCTGTGAATACTGTGCACTCAATCTGCAGGCATCATTTCTAAATACTTCTGTCAGCGCTCTTTACACGTCAGCTCTTGATTGAAAGCGAAAGCATCGCAGACGTTCTTTGATCTTCAAAGGCAAGTCATAATGACAAGGGACCGTGAAGAATGCTTCAACTTCAAGCTCATGTCGCTTCAGAAGCACTTATTTTCGAATTTCAATTACACTGTGACGGACCCAGGGGCACGAACTTTACTAAATTTTATGAACCGAAATTGTTGCAGTACCAGGTACATTTGAGATTTTCACAGATTTAAAGTTTTTTTTAAGCCTGTGCTCACAGTTCTCCCCTTCTTTACACGCATCTTGCAATAGTACGTATGTGCCCCCAACTCCTTGTAATGCCCTAAAGCACTGATGGTATTTTTTGCTATAGTAAATTGGGTTTTATAAACATTTTTGTTCATACCTACTGAACATTTTAGGGCTACATTATTAGCTACAAAGCAGATACGGTTATTATATTTACAAAACATATTTATTTCCAGATATTCGGCATTATAGAGTATGAAACAATTGCTGCACTATAGCACAATACAAGATCCCAATAATCAGCGCTAGAAGCACTGTTTTACAGCATTGCTGTCATTACTTTTTGAATGCCCTGGTATGTATATGTATATATATACATATACATAAATATTTATTGATTTAAAGTGTGTGTGTGTGTGTGTGTGTGTGTGTGTGTGTGTGTGTGTGTGATAACTGTTTTATAAGCTCCTGGGAATTACTTTATGCCTGTCCTAGAAAAACGCGTGAACAATTTATGCTGCTGACAGGAAGTGATAATGTGGAACAGCAGTCATAAGTTAACACACTTTTTTTTAATGAAAAATATGCATGGAAGTGCCGTGCGGAGTCACTTAAGCATTAAATGACTTTGCTTTGTCATATCATACAAAAGTCGCAGCTACATAATCTGTTGGGGGGGGGGGGAGAAAGTTAGAGCCTTTTGGGTCCTTTGTCAAGCTGAATGGTTTATATTCTTTCTTTTCAATGCGGTTATTAGTTGTAGAGCGCAACTTAAAAACTATTCATTAGGCAAGACGTGAAACTGCACTTTATCTTGAAAGTATACCATCCACCACTGACACTTATTGCTGAGTAATTACATTTTATAGAAGTAGCAGAAAACTGAGCCTTCCGGTATTCCGGAAACTAGAAACGGATAGCTTATTTACCAGCTTGCTTTGTGATGTATTTAAACAGACTTATGACCTTGCGTTAAGATGCCAAACGCCACACATAACAGAAACATTACGTCAACGCTGAACGTGCAAGACTGCTCGTGTTTAAAACAGCAACAGTTTACTGGAAATCTGCTCTGCTATCCCTGGAGCGTTACGTCCATTATTTCGTTTTACTTTGGCAGTGATGAATGGTGATAGGGCTCGATAATAAAAAGTTAAACCATGCTATCAGGAGCTCAGAAAGAGTTCCATTGCCGCCAAGGTTGACAGAATCTCCATTGTGTTACATTTGAATAGAAAATGATTGCGCATAATTTCTTCATGTATATAAATGAAAAAGAAATTAACACTTGATAACATTTAGCTAAAATAACAAGAACTAAAGAAATAGAAATAGATCAAACACTTAAATGGTCCTTTTTTTTTTTTTTAAAAAACACCAGTTCGAAATATGGCGAATATATATAAAAGAAAAATATGCGACGCGTTAGCTAGTGTTAGTGGTTAGTTATATGTTATCCATATAAATATAAAAGAAAAATATGCGACGCGTTAGCTAGTGTTATTGGTTAGTTATATCTTATGCGTGGTTAGAACCCCGAATCTGTTCTTTAATAATACTTCAATACAAAAAACGACAATGATGATGATGATGATAATAATAATAATAATAATAATAATAATAATAATAATAATAATAATAATAATAAAGTCTGCATTTCCAAGATATATTTGTTTATTATGAGTTAAACGTTGGTTCAGTCTTAATCAATGATTGTGGTTTTCAAAATATTATACAAAACTGGGTATGAAATAAGGTAATTATATCAATTCTGTTACTATGTGTTTATTTCAGTTTTAGATACTAAAACAAATGAACCTGCGAAACCAGTATCGCTTCATGGAATAAAAAAATAAAATAAAATAAAATAAAATCTGCAATATTCCGTCTAGGACCTTGTTGTCTATACCGCAACGCATACTTCCAAATTTTATCAGTCATTCTTGAATTTATTTGACTGAACATAATAATTTTACAGAGGATGAAATATAAAAAGTGTAGTTTAAACTAAAACACTAGATCAATTGAACAATTCATTAATAAATTAAAACATACTGGAAACCAATAATCACTTTATCGAATCTATATATTTCTATTTGGCGTGGTGTTTACTACTAACTACAATAATTAAGTTCTAAATAATTTGAATATAAATGTTTTCCAACTTGATGGCCTCTACCCCCCCTCCCCCCAGTTCCCAGTTCATTGGCAGGTGCCTGCTGGAATATCCGGGGGACCAGGCTCCGATCCAATCAAAGACAAAAAAATAAAACATACAAAATCCAAAATACCAAACTAAATTTTTCCATCCTAGCAACTAACCTACCAACAGCGTGTAATCGCAATATACACATTTAACTGCTCACTGAAATTTGCCCTGGCCATTTTTCAATTAGACAGCCATCTGGCATTTCTTTTTAAATGTATCGCACAATGTTTAAGCTTTTAATCATTTTCCCACACACACACACACACACACACACAGATATATATATCTTTTTCTAATCCAATTCCAACTTCTTTTAAAAGAACTTTGAATAAGCACTGACCTATTTATTGCAATTTTCGTTAACAATAAGTTTTAAAGCAATTATTCCATTCATTATAAGCCATTTTCCCCTAAACTTTTCACTGTCCTAATTTCAGCTTCTGTACACTATTTGTTCACATTTTCTCTTCCCCTACATAATGGATATTCACCTTGCATATACCCATCTCTTTGTCCTTTTAACTCCACAGTTCAGTTCTTAACCACCAGTTCTTAACCACCACTCTCTTATTTATTTGCAGTATATATACCAGCTAGTTTTCATAAAGTCATAAAACTCTAGTGACTTTTTTCTGTCAGTTTACTAAATAATTTATGTATCCCCATATCTTTTCTTTTATCCTTTCTTTAATATTGGTTTCTGTTTATTCAACACATCTTCAAAATCATTGTTTTCCAAGTTAATCTTTAAATCGAATCCTGTACCTAAACTTCAAACAACTTTCCATTGGTAATTTTCTCGCTGCTCTTCCCATTTCGATTTGAGCAACTTCACCCAAGCAACTTCTACCATGCCCCTTTTCCAGTCATTTCACCTTCACCTCAGGCATTTTGAATATGCATCTATTTATAGCTGCAAACCCTGCTTTTCTTTTTTTACCAACGCTAATCTTATTTATTCTTTTCTTTTTTTATTTCCCTGCTCCATCTATTTTAATTCCCTATAGATATAGTCGCGTACCACTTTGTATTCATTCGTTCCTTCCTTCCTTCCAGTTCTCAAAAGTACCCCGTTTATTTCCTTTCTACAATTTGTGTTTTTTTCTTTATTTACCTTTAGTCCCCTTTCTATGTAGTATTTATATATTTATCGTGGAAACAATTTTAATCTCTTAGCGAAGATACATTAACTACCAAAACATCAAAAAGTAAATCTTGAATCTGTACATTATTTATCACTGACAGGAGAGTATTCCTCTTGTTTATCTATTCTAAAATATATCATCAAAGATAAGCCATTACAAAGGACTGACCTTAAATTACAACCTTACCTTAATCCTTTCTTTAGGTGTACATCTCTAGTTATTATCCGTTTCTCACAATTTAAACAGACAGCATTATCTTTATATAAACCTTTTAAAATACTCACTATATTGTCATTCGTGTCTTTCCACAGCACTTTATAACACAGTAATTTAAACTCTATTCAGTCAAATGCTTTCTCTAAGTCAACGAAAGCCATCTAACAATGTTTTTATAATGAACATATCGACAGTTATTTCTTTCCTAAAGCCCATTTGGAATTCTGAAAGAGTTATATTTTTTCACCCATTTTTGTAATCTGTCTGTTAAGATACCTGTCAAGGTTATTTCTACATTAGATAATAAGGCTTATCCCGGTAATAATTGTTAGGTTTATCTACTTCACCTTTGCCTTTGTAATTTGAGTGTAGAATTGCTTTTCTCCAACATTTTGGTATATATCTCTTTTTTATTTAATTAAACAAGATAGTTAATACTTTAATTCAACTCATATTCATGCACTATTGTGTAAGGAATTCCCCTAGTACGACATCTGTACCGAATGCTTTATTTTATATCACTATCCAATAGCTTTATTTCGTATATCCTGATTTTCTTACCATGTAATACTTTTTAAGTTTATTTAAATCTGAAAAATATTTTACCCAATCTTCTTAATTATACAAGGTTTGACTATTATTTTACTGCAGTGATTTTATATCCATCCATATTTTGCTTATATTAATTTCATTACTGGTATTAACACGGTTCTTCCTTTACAGAAATTCCCCCCCCCCCAATAATTCTTTGTATCGATGTCTGCTTTATAAATGTTCATATTTTTATATATCATCTCCTGTTTCACTCCACTTTACTAGAAATAACTTTGCTTAGTTTGCTTTTCATCAAGCCAGTTCTCATTTATTTTACCTCACATTTTCACTCTCATCCATTTGCCTGCCCAACACATTATAAAATTTAACATATTGGTGGCATTTTCTATTTTATATTCTTTTAGAGTGTTTATTTTTATTCCATAATGACATATTTTTCCTATGTCAGATTCTATGGCATGAACAAAAATTGGGCTTACAATTCTCATTCCACTTAAATCTTTTGTACCTACTCTTACATGTATTCGCATCTTCTAATTGGTTAGTTATTAATTCTCAAGTTTCATTTTGACACCTATTATTAATGAAAAGTGACCACTACTAGAACTTAGAATTAAAACTTTGAAGGTATTTACAACATAGCTAATGTTAATTGGCCATAGTACATAATGTATATTTTGCATACTTCAATCATTTTTGTTAATAAAGGTATATTCCCCATGTTCATTATCTCCATACTTTCCACTTAAAGTATCAAATGCATTTAATTTGCAAAAATGAATAAGTTTTTCACTTCCTATTTCTACAAATTTATTTCTCTATATCTGATATTATCTTTTTATTATTGCATCATCATTTTGCAAACCATTATTTAAATGAGATTCATTTTATCCTGTTCTAATATTGAAATCACTCATAGTTATTAACTACATATGTGTCCCTTTACCACTTCATATCATGCCCTAGTTGATGGTACAATTCTGCGCTGTGGAACTGTGAAGTATCAGGGGTTGTAAACTACTCCTAAGCATATTCTATTATTACTCACACTACTTTCACACGTCCAGCTTCTGCTAAGGGTCTTCTTAACAAATTCTCCTGGTATCCTCACTTTCTTTGCTACCATTTCGTCCTTCCTGCCTATGTAATTAACATCTTTAGACACAATATCATCATCCGTTACCCTGTTTCTACTACTGCTGTGAAATCTAATTTCCTCAATGAAGGTTTTAGAGTTAGATATGATTTCATTTTTTAAACCTTCCAAATTCTAAAACTCGTCATACTTTTATTTCTGTCTATTGCGACCCGTTTTTAAAAGACCTGAACCTTTCTAAAGATTTCTTTTTTCTGAAACATATGCCCTCACTTAAGTTTTGTTTATTTTTTTGCAACTCAAGGATGCTTTCGTGCTCAGATAACAATATGCTATTCTATTTCTTTAATCCCCCCTTCTCGCACAGGTCATCACACCTTCTTCCTCTTTGCTAGCGCGCCTGCTTCTCCTTTCCCTCCGTGATGGCTTTTAGCTTTCGACGATGACATATCTCTTGACATCACAACTGTTGTCTTATTCCAAATTTCTGCACTTCGTGCCTCATTACAGAACTTTCTACAATTCTATTTGCCATTCATGTGTGCGTTTCCTGTAGATCTCTAGGTTTTTGCTGACTTATTTCCTCTCTACGTATGTTCTTCTTGCTTGCGGAAGTTGCATTCATTCCTTTGATCCAAAGTTGTAAATGTCTGATGGATGCCCGTTCGCCAGCTGTTTTCACTTCCATCGTCTGTCTGATTACATTTCGTTTCATACTCCTGTGTCGTATTAAATTCTTGTTAATAAATGTTTTTTTTTTTCCTAGGATGTCATACATTATCTGTGTTGTTGAGAACTGTACAACAATTATTTTTCCCCATGTGTCTTCCTACACGGTAGGCTTCCACAAGCTCCCAAACTTTTAAATCTATTTTGGGAGCGTTATTTCTGAACTGGCTATGTTGTAAGCGGTCCCGACCGGTGTTGCTTCTTGTAGATATTTGGTTGTTGTTTTCGCCCCGAAAACATCAAACCCTCAAGATAATTGCGCTAATTTTTTTAAACCTAAATCAACGGGTCTAGGAAGAGGTTTTGATATTGTAAAAAGTACGCAGTTCGACGTCACTTTTAAGAATTATTTACTTCACATAGCTTCCTTTAAAGCATGGATGCTTTGTCGTCAATAGAGTCAAATCACTTTAGTACTTTTATTATACAAGATTTAGACTGTTGGACGGTTTGTCCCACGTAGCGTAATGTGATAGATACTGAACAGATGCTTCTAGTGTGGAATAAGTACAGCTGTGTGGTGCGCTACGATGAAGTGATAAATGAAGCCAATTATGATGCTTGAAAAATACTCGAGAGAATCGAATAGTGCTGAAAGACGCCAGAACAGTATCAGGGAAATCGCTACAAAGAAGACGAAAGGAGAGAAGAGACTAAAATAAAATGAAAAACAACGCCAGTATTATCATTATATATCTGATCCAAATAGGAATATTCGGGGGCAAACAAGCCATGCGAAACATGTAATAGGCATTACGTCTATTCTTAAAAATTAAAACTCTGCTTCTCCACTGACTGTTTATTTATTTGCCTGTCCTCAACTGATTCGTTTGTTCACAGGGGTTTGAAAAATCTATCACACATACGCTATTTCAAAATGTAGCTGTTTCCAGCTGTATTGAGGCCAACTGCCTCATACGGTATTTAAAAAACTCCCCCACACACATTTAAGGGACAGTAGTTTTCTCCTGACAAAATCACCTCATTTAAAGGTCCAGATGACAATCGGAAGTGTCCATGGCTCGCTTTACGCTCACCCGTCCAAGGTTTTATGGTCCCATGTATTTTCAACGTTACTGTTGACAAAGCATAGAGTTTTGTCATTTTACATAGATGCTAGACTATACAACATACGATAAGCGAAGTAGAAAATGAAGAACATATATTATAAAAGATTATCGTACATTATGGTGGTAATTATGGCAGGGGAAACATAAATTATAACAGTATTACGAAAGAAATCTTAGGAACAGTTTCAATTTCCAAGTTGCCTTTCAGTACTTGTCTTACTTCTTTCACTGACCAATTACTTCTCTCTTTCACGCCTATTAAAACTAAATTGAATCTCCCTCTCTTCTCATCTGTTCTTTCCATTCTTAATTTAATTTCATCACTTCTGTATTTATTCCTGGAATTTCTTTCAAACTTTTATTTAGATTATTTATCCGTTGTTCTGTGTCATGCATTTTACTGGTTTTATCCCTACGATTTTCCAAATGGGCTTTATCTGTACTGAATTAGGATTTTATTCAATCCCTTCTAACACTAATAACATTAACAGCACATTTCCCATTAGTAAACAACTTATCGTCATACCTCCTTCTGTTTTCCCTTTTATACTTTCTCATACATAGTTCTATCCTTTCTATGTATGCTTATAGTTCCACTCCCAGAGCTACTTGTACCGCTTTTCTTCTCACTGTTAGAGACAACCTTCACTGCTTACTTAGAACTCCGAAATGTTTATAGTTTCTGCGCAGTCTTTGTTGTACGAAGAAACAGTGGCATCGCTGCAGAGTTACCAAACAACTTATGGCAATGTGTTGACCGTTTAGACGAAAGCGATAACTTACACTTAGAATTCGGTGGGATGGGGCAAGGTCATTAAGGTCTGTCGGGCACTTTACTACCATCTACTTTAATGTTGGATGAGATACACATGTACTCCTAACATTCCTGGAAAGTAGTGAAGAGCTTAGAGAAGACAAGACAAGTTAAAGTTTCTGTGGAAGAAGTTTGCTGTATGTAAGGCATTTCTCTTGGATCCTCGGTACAAAAGGAAAAAACTCTTATGATGAGATGGAAACACGGGCTTAAGACTTCAGTGTGCAATTTGTTAAGTTACGAGAGGAGTCATGATGGAAAATGTGGCAGCATTTCGGGCAGTGGAATGTTTTTAAACATGAGATGATTTGTCGGCTGCTCTCCTTCCAGCCAAATTTTTAGTACACTATTAACGCAGGAAAGGAAAGGAGATGAGCAAAAACGAGAAGTTTCATTTACTTCCCTTGCAGTTTACAGTCTCACAAATAACAATTAAATGTCACTCATCATTATTCTAGTCTATTATACTGTGTTACTCTTCTATGAACGACGCCTGACATTTTAGTACGCCCTGCGATTATAAAATATATTTGCCAAAATACACCTATCTTACATTTTCAGATCCTAACTGCAAGCATCTACAGAACTGTGAAATTGTCTGCGTCGAACAACATTCCACAGATATGCTTAGAAGAGTACCTATAAATGGTCACGAAATTTTCAACTCCTTAAATGTTTTGCAAAGAGGAAAGAGCTAAATATTAAAATCCTAAAATAAGCCATTTTAATTATAAGCAAAGGAAGGACATGTTCAGTTACAATCTTCTGGTCAAAAACATGTTTCAATATTCGAAGTAATTATCTGCGAACCCGCCGGATGCTAGTGTATATATGATCACCTTCTACACTGAAAGTTTCATTAAAGTCTAGCAGCATAGATGAGAAAAAAGTTGACAAACTCTGAGCTCTACATTAATGATCCAACAGAAGTAGGGGCGGAGTCCAACGAGATCGTTCTTTATTGCAGAACAAATACGATTCCACCAATAGCAAAGCCCTCGCCTCGTCTCAGACAACCCACTGATCCTCTTTTCACAAGCCGCTTCATCTAAAACGGTGAAGATTAAGTATCGAGTTACCAAAGTTCACAGAGAGGAGGCAAACCTCAAATACATGGCGTACTGTAAGCTACAACAGAATACAATCCGTAGAGGCTCCACTGTTTGCTAACTATCTTAATAAAAGATGAGAGACAAATTATAAAGAAAAAGACATGGAATGAGTGAAATACGCAGTTAAGAGTCTAATATAGCACTTGAAAATTTGTAAGTATTGTTGTCTTTAAGAGCTGTACAAGCAATTTAGTGATAGATTAAAAAGAAGAAGCACTAAATCACATCAAAGGCGGGGCATTGAATGAATTAAAATGAGATATAAACATGTTCCCTTTTTCAGTTAACCTATGGACCTATAAATAAATGGATTCACATTAGGATTATAAAAAGCTGGTATATTATTCAGGCTAAGAAATAAATATTATAATAATTATAAAATTATAAAATTGTCAGAAAAGAGCATTTCATAAATATCTAATAATGCGACATTCATCTTTCGATTGAACAATCATTTTAATTTTTCGATTAGAAGATTTTCATGCTTCATTAGCATCTGTGTTTTTGTAAAATAATTATTTTACATTGTGTGTGCTATCCTAACATTACAATTTTCACCCTGCTGTTTTCTTTCGAATAATTTTCATCTCCCCAACGCTTTCACAGTAATAAAGAAATAAAACGTGAGATTTAAAGAATAAACAACTATCTCCGTTTGTCATCTGACACTTGAGCATAAGTCGACTATCGATGATCATGAAAGTAGCTTAAAGGCTCGAACTGTCACTTTATAACTTTTCAAAAAAGTTTTTTATCCACGAAGAGAGAGAAAATATTGACTTTAAATAATACTAATTTTTCATTTAAAAAGATTGTGGTATGAACAAAATTACTGCTGCATGCTCATGCAAACCATCACGAGTAGCCGAGGTCGTTAAGGCCCAGATTCGTGAACGGAAGGTTCTTGGGTTGGATTTCCATTAAGACGTCCTTCTTGACTGAATTTTTCTAGGTTTTCCTCAGTCCTCATAAATGGAAAATGCCGGGGAGGTACTCTAAACTTAGGCTCTGGAACGCTTCCTTCCTTTAAATAAAAATCTTTGCCAGTTTATCATTTCATATATCATCAGTGTTCACCACCTGTAATGCCTCAGCAGTTAAAACAGGTATTAAACACTCAAGCTGCAAGCCTACGAAATCAAGCCTCGAGAATTTCTCCAGTTTTTTGTCACCAAGGGAGCATATAATGCCCCCAAAGAGGCTCATAGATGTATGACTTTGAAAATGCCGGTGTACAAAAGACTGCTTGTTGACTTTTATGTACAAAAATTTACTCAGGGTTCAGAAAGTAAATTTTCATACATGGGCTTTAATTCGTTAACTTACAGAATACTGGAAAATTTAGGTTTCAGGTACAGAAAGACAAGCGATGGAAGCAAAATTTTAATGAAAAGAAATGACATTGTGGTGACTAAAGTAAAATACAAAAGCACTATGCACCAAATTGTAACTTTCGGTGACACAGGACCATATATATCTTAGACGCGACCTGGATAAATTACACCAACATTAAATTGTTCCAGGCAAAATTCCACTGAAAACGGTGTCTGTGGAGAAACATACCTGTCTGACTGTTTGTTCCGAAAGTGGACTAATACCAGAATTCAAGTAGATATTTGTATAGGTCACAAAAAAATCCCAAAACTTGACTGATGCTAAATTTTAACAGAGTTTTAAATTGTTTTGTAGAAGGAAGCATAATAATAATAATAATAATAATAATAATAATAATAATGAATATCGTTTCATATCTACTGTTATATATAATATATTAACTCCATTTTGTTGTCAATGGAATGGATTACGATTTAATATGTTTCCCTTCTTTACATTGTCATTTCACTACAATGGAATATTTTTAGGCTCAGACAAAGCAGAGAGTTGCAAATAAAAATAAAACTTTGATAATGAAAGACGTGGAAACCTCATTCACAAAGAAAGAGTGACACACTCAGACTGGAAATCTGCGGAACAACTGCAAGAAAATGACTTAATGATAGAAATAGGACTGAAGACATTTTAGAACCAATAATTGTACCTTTACAAGAATCTGATGACATTCCATCAGAACATTATACAAGTGTGGTGGTTGTTTTATGAATTTGAAGGCTTGTTGATACACGTCGGATTTTATGCGACCTGGGGAGCATGGGTTTCAAACAATGGGAGGAATGAAAAATTACTGGAGATCAGCGGTGGATCATTTTTGATCACCTGCTTCGTGCCTTGCAAAGAGAGGTCTGACAAAGGAAAGTGTTGAGAAATTTACCACACGTCTCTCCAACATAAACAAGCCACTTTCACAGTTACCATCGTTGTGAAGGTCTCCCTGCAGAGACACTGAATAATGTTTCAGACCTTGCAACATGACATCACTGAAGGTTTGGATCTTAAAGGGAAGAACTGCTACAAACTGCCTCACAGGGGGAAGCGGAGTTTACACCGACAGAGGTGTTTGCTTTTAATTACCCATTGCAACCCCGACAATTTTATTTCCGGCTGTGCAGCTGCAGCTGCCGTGTTGAATGACAAGTCGTCGTTATCGTCGTAATAGATGCATATACTGAACTTCACAGTCACAACACCGTCCATGCTCCTGTAAATATTTCACTTCCGAAATTAATTCTAACAAAGGAAAACGACAACATTAACAAGAGCGCACTCATACACATATATATATGCACACATGAAACACATACATACATACATACATACATACATACATACATACATACATACATACATACATACATACATACATATACACAATAATTCTGACATTCATGTAAATTCTACGCATTAATTATAACAATATTTACAGAAAGGTTTGTCCCTAAAACTACTATTTCAGTTAAGAAAATGCTCAGCCAGTTTTGTCTGTTTACAATTAAGTCTCAACATCAGGTTTCCCCTTACTGAAAGTCAAAAATGAATCCGGGAGAAATTTTATCCCGGCCTCTTCTGTCTGTGTCAAAATGTGCACCCTGTCTTCCGGTTCAGAGCACAATGGGCAAGTCCTCCTACCGTCCTCGTTAACAACCTTACGTGTCTTCCAGCCTCCCGGTCTAAGCCAAGCCAAGCTATTCCCCACCTCTGTTTCATGCCTAGCACCATGATGTAGGTATTCTTATCCCATCTAGTTTTAATTTTTCTCTCCAGGTCCAAAGACGATATCTGCATGCATCGCGCCTCAAATTCCTGCCGTTTAAACCGATATTTGGCAACAATTCCCGTTGTACAATCACCGCCCACCATTATGGATAATGCATGTTGCCCTTAGAGTTGTTTGTTGTTGTTTAATTATTCTTAGCCAGTGTCTAATTGCATTTATTTTTATGTAGACTGCATCTTCCCAGCATCCCACCTCCTGTAGTACATCATAGTTCGACTTATTACACAGTTTTCCAAGTAACGCAATATAACATTGGGTGAACTTACAAGATGTAACAGAAGGTTCTATAGTCTCATGAACACAAAAGTAAGTGCAGAGTTCAATATTCTAAATCTGATTTCTGAGCCAATGACACACGAAGGCTACAGGGGAAATACAAACTGAGTCAAAAAAAGGAAGAAGAAAAAAAAAAAAAAACCTGAAAACCAGAAGCTCGTAGCACGCGTTTCTCGGTCAGCTGTTTCATCATGTTAAAGCATTACAAGGGGAAAACTAACACGGTCCACACTATAGCCGTACACAGTCACCACCTTCTTAAAGTACATGGTCCCTGTAGCTGTTGGAAAGTTTTTCACTGAATGTACTGAAGTTATTGCGTTGTTTCAGATCATGTGATAGCGTTTTTCCTGGAAATTAATTTACTTGAATAACTTTAACTTTGCAAAAATGAATTTACTCGTAGAACGTTAGCTTTCACGGCTGGATTATGTAAATTTGGTCGTTCGGACTGTAAGGCCGTGGTCCATTGGGATTCTTCTCCAACTTCCCAGACGTTTCCAGCACGACTGCGATGGGCTTCTTCAGTGAGGTTGCCGTAATCTTCTTGCTCATTTTTTTATCCGTGCATGGTCATTATTTCATGGAGCCAGACAAAAATATTTCATTGATACCCCAAATACTGCAAAGGCTGAAACTTCCGATGGCTGGAAAGAAGTAGTAGCAGAGGTCTCAGTCAGAACTCGTGGTCTTGTGTGAACAAGCAACATTTTAAAGCGGGAGTATGTTTCGTTCTTCCAAGTTCTACAAGTGAAGACATCTTTTGCTGTCAGGTCACTGAAACAGCTAAGAGTACTTCTGTCAAAATCAAAAACCTTAGAGCACAGGGGCACTTTACAACGGAACATTCTTCTCATCATTGTAAGGGATCAAAGGAAGAAGAGGGTGAAACAGCCACAGCCACAAGATATTGAGGAAAGAAGCCACCGCTATCTCTCTGTCTAAAGAGAAGTGTAAGGACCTGATGAAGTTCTGTGAAGATGGGGTATCCAAGGAGTACTACAGTCGACTACTTGGTGCCCATCAGCCAGAGTTATTGCCATCAGAAAACCATGATGATACCTCTACAGATGATGTGATTTTTAAGAGATACTTAAAAACATCTTGGCAACGAGAACCATGTAGGTCTCTCTTTAGGCTTTGAGAGTAATGACCATCAGCAAAATTCCATTTTATTTGTTTGTTTATTTGTTTTTTATTACATAACAATTAAAATGACGTGTATTTTTGTCTTACAAAATTAAGAGGAAAAACCAGCGGAGTCCAGCCATAAGTTAATTAAATAATTAATTGGGCAAGTAAAATAATGTATCTGTAGTTTCAGGTTGATTGGAAACAATAATTAGTACACCACTAACATTGTAAAAAATATTATCACTTGAAAAGATGTAGTGGTATACGAGTTTAAGTGCTAGAAAATTTATTTTTATTTTTTTCTACTGTAAAATTACAGGACTCTGTTGGTTCTTCCCCTGAACCTTCATATGTGCAGTGGAGTTGCGCAACATCGACATTTTAAAGTAAACAGGGCTGTAGATTATGTCGACGACATTTGCAGTGTCTCCGTTTTATTAGGGAAGGCAATATAAAATGTAATAACGAATATTTGCTTTTTCCCCCTTCTCTTTCTCCGTCTCCACAGAAATTATCTTCGTAGTAAAGCCGTTTAAATCAGAGTGTGTGGTTTTGTGCTTCCAATCTGTTAATAGCTGTTGTTATTACACGCATAATTGGACGCTATAGCTACTAATTTGGAAGCTATTGCAAATGGACAGAAAAAAAAAGCCACATCGCCTCCCTTTAATTGCTCTATTAGTGGGAAGAGGTAACATACTAATAACAGGACCTTGTCTAACTAGCGTGCTCAAGCCTGTGGCAAATCAGTTAAATGGGAACTGCCCCCTAGCGAGTCGATTACATGAGGGAAACTCCCTTCCACAAGAATGCATGATTTGGCATATCCCGGGGTGATTAAGTCGTGGCGCGAGAACTGGGTCAAAAACGCGATTTGTTTCTTACAGGCCAAATCGCTTAAGAAGATTACACGGTCTGCTATCGTACCAAAATTGTGAAGATACCCTAAGCCAGTTCATGTAGCATGAAACGAAGAACTGGATGAAATTGAAAATGCGTTTCTGTATACTTTGTGAGCAGGTCAATGATTTGAAATTGAATTGAGTAGGATGAGCGAATTTTTTATGCGGTTCAGATTCTAAGTTTCTGATATAATGTAAAACTAAGAGAAGAGTGCACTTTTTCCAAACATATCCAGAACGAAAACTTTTGTGATTTCATAAGTTTATTGTTTGAAATAAGTGAACAAGAATTCACCCTTCCAACCGACAATTTAATTTGAAACACAATAAGTGACACATTAAATCAAACATAACCTTTATTTCATTATTATTTATTAATAACTGCAATCAAGTAGGTGAATGACATGTTTGATATTCTGAAAGTTTTTACACAATTGTGTAAATTGTGTAACATCGGAGTCTGTTTTGCTTCGAAAGAATTGAAGTAATTTTCCCATCGTCCTGCAAGTACTTGGACTCTGCTGACCTTGTGTTTATTATTGTAAAATTTGTTCCGTCTACTAAGTGTGTAACACATTTTATTATTTACGTTTCAAATGTTTATAACTTCTATACACTCTCACTAGCAACGTGAAATATTAGATTATAATTCAGTCACTTTTTCAGCGAGAATGTAACCTTTCGATTTGATAGTAAAGTTCAGAGCTGCCCAACAAATGCAGTTTCTTTATCTGTCACCAGTAACTGTGAAACATAGAACAATGGGGACCCAATACGCGAAAGCATACCGCGAAAGAATACCACTATCAGTAAATAAATACAAGTTTTTGCTTAAAGTATGGAGTTGTATTAGTAAAAAGTTACAGTGAAATCATATAAGAACAAGAAGAAGGAACAACTGTTTGCCACATTGAATTAAGTTATGTTCACTCCTAGTAAGAAATTCGCATGTTTTAATGTACAACACGAACTATCTCTGCTATGGCGAATGCAAATAAATGGCCATTATTTCTGAGAATGCTGCTTAATTTTTTGATGAGACTAAAAATAAGTTTAAAACCTGTGTCATTCGTTGAAGAATGGAAATGCCAAACGCTATAAGGGTCATTTAATATTTTTATTTCAAAGGTACGTTCTATGTGCCCAGATATATAATCGTGTTCTAAGTGCCTTTATATGGATGAAATGGATCATATATTCGTTAAAAGTGTAGTTCTAAATGCCATGCTATGCTATCACCTGGTGTTCTAAGTGCCATGCCATCATAATATTAGCTTGTAATGTAAAACATTTATAGTACAGAAATATTTTTTTAGTTGCGATAGAGAGTGGGCCATTACAGAGCAAATCAGAAGTGTTTATAAAGCCTCAATTCCCCAAGATTTACATAGAAATGTAGGTTAGGGTAAAGCTATAAATCTTTTTCATATAGTTCCAATGAAGTCAAGTGATTTCTTTTAATTTTAAGAATGTGCCTGATTCACTGTTGACATAACATAAGTGCCACAATCCAAAATGCACAAAGCTTAAAATATCTCCATCTTTCCATATAAAATACCTATTAAAAGAATTTACTCACCATTAAAAGGGTGGAGGCTTTTTGAAGTCACTCTCGGAAAATGAGTGATTGATACACAACAATCTGTGCTTCGTCTGAAACCCCGTTTTCAATTGAGACAAAGAATCGATCATTTTACCATTCCTCCCTGAAGAGCAGTTTTACGAGATACCAATTTCAAGTCTGTAAGAATGAACAACTAAATTCTTCCTGTCAGTTGTGAAGATAAAATATGAAGACTGGTATTCATATACATCATAACGCATATTTGTACTATTACCATTAATAGTATATTTGGGCTTAATAACATTATAATGTGTCCTGCTAATCATTAATGTTATTTCCTTTAAAACTTGAATTAAAATGTAACAAAAGTTTGAATGACACTTGTAACCGACTCTTTCATCATATAGCATGTAAAAACTTCTTATCGTTATTAATTTTTTCCCCTGAACGTTGTATTTTTGGCAACGTTTGATATAAAAATAATTTTATGGTAAAAATATGTCATCATAATTATTTTGATGTAATTAGCTAAAAGCTAACAGAGTTTGGCAGTTTTGTGCTTATCCAGTAAAGTTTAGAGAATGACATCTAAAATATTTTACATTTCTATTCTTCAGTAATCTAATGACAACGAACTTCTCTCTATCACTGTGAAACAATAAGAAAATTTGTATCATATTCTTTAAATCATAAAATATAAGAGTTCTATTTGCGGAGACCTTGATGGAATCAACATTCTTCTTTGCTTACGGGTGTTTCCTAAATGTTCTTATTTTCTATGCTTGTGGAACGTAATGATACACAAAACACTTCAAGGCCAAGAAGAGACACATTTAGTCCAGGACTACGCAATGCAAAATGGGTGCCTTTAGTTTACCGTAATAATGAATGTACTTGTAACGTGCCAGGACTTAATAAAGAATCTTGTGAAGGCCATGGACGTAATGAGTGAGGTATTTATATATATTTAAGAACGATTATCCTTAGTTTGAGTTTCCAAATTAAAAGGAGGAAAGTTTGTTGGATTTTAGATTAGAAAATGATGAATATTTGAGGTAAAATTAACTGAAACTAAGCCCGCAGTATGTAAAGCCTTTAAAAGACACTGTAAATAGCTTCCTTGGTGATAAAAATAAGAATTTAGGTTGCAGGTCGTCACTGAAAATTCACTTCCTGATTTTTCATCTGGGTTTCTTCACCGTGAACTTAACTGCAATGAGACACTGGTGTACAAAGAGAGGGGTTTCATCAGGATGTTTTGTTGATGGAACAACATTATAGAAGAAAATGACACCTTTCCATGATGCGTGATTTTTTTTTTTTTTATTGATTTATTAATGGACGCTCTTTAATAGCCCAGGTCATCAACTTCCCATTCAACTCAGGGCGTGAAACGGCCGACAAATTTTACTCAGAGGCCTCTTCTTTCAGGCTTAAGGTTCTTTTTCGTGCCGCAAATGTACGACACGGGACCCACACGGCTTTACTTCCCTTCCGAAGGAAACTATACTTAGGATTTTTACGCCCGAAAAAATCCATCGGTCCTGGCCGATTTCGAACCCGCGATCATGGGTGTAGGAGGCAAATATGGTAACCCTTACATCACCAGCACCGACATGATGAGTGGTAAATGCTGGTTCCTATAAAGGAACACTTATTAAACATAAAAGGAAATGTGTTTTTAAGCGGCCTTTGTTAATAGTCATTTAATTTTATCATCTTAAATAATATGTTATTGACACAAAAATATTATTATCAATTCTAAATATTGAAGTTACATATTGCAACAGTATTTCCTTTTATATATATATATATATTATATTTCGTTAATTCTGAATTACAATTTCGATGCCATGACAGACAATCTGAGGCAGCTATACACAAATGATTTGCATTTTCGCAAACAGCAATCATTAAGAATTACACTGATTCATCTTTGCACATTTTTTTTTAAATAGAAATTTGTTGATGTGGATTACTGTAATTCAGGATAAGAAAATCTGTTCTCTGAAAATATATGCAATTAAGGATAAAATGTAGAAAAAACAATCCTGTGCATTTTCGTTTGTATTGGGAAGAAGAAAAAAAAACGTTTCGGAGTTATGAGTTTTTTAGGTTTTTAAAGAATTTTATTATTATTGGTTATATTAGCTTTAACTTTTTGTAGTTTAAGGTGATTTTTTTAATGTAGCTCGATTCCAACTTTATTTACAATTTTAATGAGGATATTAGCCGGACCGTTTGCAGGATGGAATTTATTTACTGTTATATACTTTATTGGTTTCAAAGCTGTATTTTAAACTTTGTGATATTTTATAGTAGTTTAAAATATTTAATTTTTTCTTTTAATATGTTTTGGTTCTAAGGATTGTATTGATATATTTGTGTATTTGTTACTGTTATTGACTGATGAGGAGGCACCGAAGACTGAGAATAAATTAGAATTAATTTATCAATTATAAAATACGTGTTTGTAGGTAAATCGTGGTATTTTAAAAATTTATTTAATAAAAGTAATGTAATAATTTATTATGTTAAAAAGTAATAAAGTGAGTGCGCCAATATGCAACCAATTACAATTGCGGCATAAGCTCGCGCGTCCGCGCACAGTCGCTTGCTTTTGTGGGTGTACGTGAGCGTGCATGCGTGGCTAGAGGGCTGTACGTGCGTGCAAAGACCAATTTCGCCTTTCATTTGTTACGTTCCTTGAATATTAAACGTTATGCTGAAGACTCGGGCCGACCTTAATTCCGAGTAGTTCTTTCTGTGTGTGTGTCCTGTACCGAATTCTAAAATTCTTCCAGGACGAAACAATGGGAGTTTAGAATAATTAGGATGCAGTTTAGTAGATGGAGAAGATCCCTGGAGAGCGCTTTCAGGTCTTATCGGACGGTCTGGTCGAGCAGGGCGCATAATTAAGGGAGGGGAAGCGACACAATCGCAACAACAAAAACAGATGAAAACTCCCCAATGAGAGGGTGAGAAACAAACGTGGCGTGGAACTATAATACTCTCTTTCTCTTCTCCCTCTAGGCGTTAGTTGCTTTATTAGGTTGGGAAGACTCTTACTATACTCTTGAAAAATATGTACAGTATGGTAGGCACGATAAGATACGCATTAATCGCTCAAAACTCGAATAAATTTTCAGGAGGAAAACGGAAGCTGGAAGTATTTATGCTACATTTGAGGAAAGAAAACTATGACTTTTTATTTCGTAATTAGATTATAAATTTCCACACGTAACCATGGTCAACTTAAAATGCAGCGTTTACAATGAAAATCAAGAGAAATAAACATAATTGTAAATGAAAATATACAAGCACTATTTCGTATTGCGGATGAACAATCCCTCTTCTCACTCCCGCTCAAGTTACAAGTTAGGCGTCTATTACTTCATAATCTTTTTACATAACCCAATAAGTGTAACACTATAAGAATCGTTGTATATTTTGTGTTTCTGTTATGCAATATGGCAAAGAAACTGATCCTTTCCTTTAAAGTGATGGTCCATCAGAATCACACAGTTGTTAGAATTTTTATGACCCTTTGTGACAAATGGCGATTTGACAGTATCATCCACAACTTTTCAGCTCGTATTCAACGTATGACAGAGACTTTGGGGCTATAAAACATCTGCTGAAAAAAGTTGACTTAACTTACAATATATGGAACTTATAATGAAAGCCAGTAAAACAAATCGTTCACAAAGATATCTCCCAAGATGTGCGAAATTTCAAAATATGGTGGCCTCATTCATACAAAAAGCTTACTAACTCAGACGAAACCTCTGGTAGAGAGTTCCTAAAGACTAAAAGTTCCCTTCAATACCAAGATGAGTCAAGATCTAAATGCCCTAAAATCTGGTGGGATAGAACACTTTCGACAGCATTTTACAAGGTCTATTACAGAGGCAGAATGTTCTGTGGAGCTTGTTAGCTCGTCTTGATGAATAGGCATTGCTGATTTCATTCTTTTAATTATCCCTATATTAGCAATGTAACCTAAACATAATTATAAATAATTTTTTCCCCCAAGTATGGGTTTTATGACAAAATCATAAAAAATTCGAGAATTATGCCATACGTTTGCATCACTCGTTTATTGAAGAAACCAGTTAAGCGCAAAACATTTATTTTTTTTTTTTACAGAAAAGTTAAAAAGCACCAAATAAAATAGCTTTAGATAAAAAGTATTGCAGTGTATACTACTATCATCAAAAAAGATTATTAAAGCCACTACCAAAACATTTAGACTGATACTAGACAATTTTTTACTAACCGAAATTGCCGAACTTGGAGCTTGATTGCTTTCTGAAATAAACGATTCCGAAATGAAGATGAACTTCCAGCAGGTTGCAGTAATAGCAAGTAAAATACAAAACCAAAATAACTTATTTCCTAATTATTTAACATAGTACATTTCCTATACGGTACCAAGCGATGTAGCTCAGAGTAAAACTTAGGACTTCTATTAGGAAGACCTCGGGTTTAATTCCCGTTCGGTCCGACATCCTGAACTTGGGGTTTTTCGCCTAAGTGACCGGTGGCTTTTCTTGGCCACATAGACAAATGCTGGGATGGATATTTACATACCACGAATTTTCCTTTCAGATTTCATATCACTTTATTTCGTTGGTTTTGTCACAAGGTCGAAATGCCAGGTATGGTGATGGTTGTTGTGCTTCAAGAAACTCGGTAAACTTAGGGGGAAGGCTCTACGGCGTGGAAACACGTTAGGGACGCCATCTGCGTTCGAGCAGTTACAGTCCGTAGATGCTGGCCGACGGTTATCTCCTTCACCGCATCCCTTCCTCCGGAGGTGTCTCCATTGGAAGCGTAGGAAGAAAGAGCCAATCCTGAGCAAGGTTCATAAATCGAACATTTCTTGCTCCGTCCCATCCACTCATCCATCACATACTGGTTCAAAGTAGGTTGCCTTTGTTAGGTATAATTTCCTAACTTCTGTGTTAAGTTAAAACAGAACCATTTGGTGATGAAAATAGCTTACTTTCCCTCAACAGCTAAATTTGAGGTGATTGGAATATTTTTAGTTAACTTTCCAATTAACGAACTGAATAAGCACAAGCAATTGTTCTAAAATAATAGATAATAATTTTATTAATTAATTAATTTATCTTAGATTTCACAAAAACCTAAGCTTTTATTTTAATTTATAAATAAAATAGTGTTGACATATTTTATTGTGATTATTTAGGTTTCGATCTTAAGCACTTATGTATGAATGGTAAAATACACTTTATTGTCAACATTACATATGAAGGTCTTTGGAATACAGGATTAAAATAAATATGCAATACACGCCCAAATTTTAATGTTTACACTGTTTAAACGAATATCTCTTGAGAAAAAGATCGTAGTTTATTATTATTATTATTATTATTATTGTTTGTTTCCCCATAGTTTGAAACAAAATGAAAAAGTTAAGAATCAACGGATTATTAGCGCTCAGTAACTCTTTATTCTACCTGTTTATCGTAAAACAACAAACTGTTTGAACAAATTCAACTTGGCTGACATCTACAAAGATTAAATGTTTATTACATTACCCTGATTCCTAATTTTATAGCAAACACATTTGGAAAAAATAATGGCAACTTAGAATTAATGTAAAATTAGGTACTCATTTAAAATTTTATGCATACAGCCTTTGAACTATATATCATTTATAGTAAGCCATTACTGAATATTTTGATAAGACAGAATTAAAACAATATAGGAAGAAAATATGAATAGAAAATTAAAATCAGCCTGATGAACCGGTGATCAATGGAAACAAATTACTAAATAAACCTGCATTAACGAAATGTACTTCTTTCCTACAAGCATGACAAAAAAACCATGCATCAAAACTAGTTAACTGGTGCCGATCTGCTTCCTTGTAAGTCAATGGACAGAAAAGAGTATTCACCTCAGATATTGTTATCTTAACAAAGGCAGTATGGGCAAATAAATCCAATGCATTTATTTTTTAAAATATGCACTAGCTTATAGATAGATGTAGCTACATCTATCATAGATATAAATGAGAAACGAACGGAGCAGTTTAGTTTGAACTGTATTATTCCGCAAATGCGAAACAGGAATAAGGAACTGTGTTTTGGTTTACGACAGCCAGAAATGTTCGTGATGGTTTCAAGCGTATATTCCTTTCAACATGGTTCTTTCTCTTCGAAAAACTTTCTGTGCTTCTGGATGGAAGAATTATCTACCGGTGCTCGGGTCTATATATTCACAGGGTTATATCGTAACTTTCCTCTCCCCATTTAAAAAGGTAACATGGCGTGAAAGGCGAAAAAGAGCCTACGTTACGGTTTGTTTACCTTTGGTTGTCTGAAATGAAAAATAGATTGAAGAATGAAGATAATGAAAACACGAAGCTCCAGTAGCAGGTGGCCTTTCACCATATGGAAAGGCCATAGGTTGATATATTACATAAAATCAAAACCTTCCTGTTACTTAGTTATCGTGCACTTTACAATCTGGAGGTGAAAGAAATAATACATGTTCGTGATTTCGTATCAAATTGCCACATCACGGAGATATCAAAAAGAAAAAAAAACAACGTAAAATGTTTCACAAGAAAAAATTTGAAAGCTAAACAAACTCTGAGACAACTGTAATCGGTATGTATCTCTGTATATGAAACATGTACAGAACGATGGGGCAGTACAATGATGAAATGCCATATTTTTTCTTGATTGATATTTGTACATTTCTCATACTTGCGGAAATTGGAATGAATCGACTGTAGGTGAAGGTTTGAATCTTACGTGGCATGAGTGAACTGATAAACGTACATACTCTAGTCAGCCGTTGTCTCGTGTTATGATGTTATTTGCCTCTTTGATTTACTTAGGAGGAATTTTGTGTATATCGTGACAGTTTACGGTCACTAAATAGACAAAATGTTCTGTCATTAAGAGAAAACTATCTACAAATTTCCAATACTGTTCTTTCTACAGAATGTTCCCAACATGAGCATATTAATTGTTTAATTTTTAAGCATTTCAGACTCTAATTTTTATATAATATAGATTTATATATTTGTGTTTTCAATATTAAAAAAAAACGGAGCAATGAACGGCGCTATAGTTCATTAAATTTTACTTAAAGAATGAAATTCAAATAAATCTTAATTTTAATGCTACTTGTCAAGACTTTTGTTACATAATTACTAGTGATAAAACATTATAAATAATGCCAATAAGAGGTGCCAGTAAGATGGCACACACTCATTGTGTTATTGTATGTATTGAGTGCATTAACAGAGAAAATATGGCTCAAAATAAATAATAAGGTGTATTAATTTATGTCATTTTTAGGTTAGAATACGAGCTATACCGGCATTTGAGAAAAACAGATGTGTCCCTTATTGAAATTCTGAAAATCAGGCGTCTAATTGCAATAAATAAATAAATAATAATAATAATAATAATAATAATAATAATAATAATAATAATTAGTTATATAATCGTCGAAACTTAAAAGTTCCATTAATTGTGTTTCTTCTCTTAAAATATAGTTGATCTGATTTTAAGTTACGTGATTTGAATGTTTATTAATTAACACATTGTGCAGTAACCAATTTTATAATCGTAACTGACATTTATTTTTCTTGGTTTAGAAAACAGTACGCTATTACGAAAATGAAAACGGAAGTGCTGTAGACTTTGCATAATTTTAAAAATGGTAGTTTATTTTATATTACAGTTATACCATACTTCCCAATAAATATCTGCTGGCCATATAAGAAACGACCCGGCACAGACCGAACAAATGCTGGCGTTATCAATCGACTGGCAGGTGGTTAAACGGGAGGGAGGAATTGATCCTATCCATCAATGTTTGATATTTATTTAATCTTAATTTTGTTGTACCAACCTACTGTAGTTCTTACTGTTTATCTATATAAGATCTTGTCTCTTAACACTTCCAAGCACTTTTTTATTTGAATGGTGTTTAACAACCGTTTTAACTACTTAAGCACCATATGCGGTGAACATTGATTATTCACCAGATGAAATGATTGACTGGGAAAGGATTTGTTTTTTAAGGAAGGAAGTATTGCAGGCCTAAGTTTAGGGTACCTCCCCGGCATTTGCCAATTATGAGGACAGAGAAAGTCCTGGAGAAACCTCATTCAGGGACGACGTTCTAGTGGAAATAGAACTCCAGACCTCCCGCTCACGAGAACTTGGCCATTCCCGCTTTAAGCAGGCCAAGGAGTGTTTCCGGAGATAATGGCAGATAATAGTGAGAGAGAGAGAGAAATTACACGTTTAATACTCTTATTTTTCTTGAATATTAATATAAATTGCATTGCCCTAGAAATTGGCTGCGATATGGCATCATCTATGCGACAACGATTTTAATGAAGATTCGATAATTCCACAAATACTGAAACAGGAATGCCTGATGGCACGAAATAATAATAATAATAATAATAATAATAATAATAATAATAATAATAATAATAATAGTGTATTAAGGTGTCAATGTGGAATACGAGTGTGTCTCCTCCCCTTTCATATTTTTAATTTTTATTTGCTTGTGATCACAAGATATTAGCCTTGAATCAAAGAATTGTACATCTCTAGTATATCTACTGGTACATGAACATAAGTCAGAACACGCAGTACACGTCAGAACACGTTTAGTTGACCTTGTGCATTATAATTAATAACATATAAGTGCTCATTCCATTTCTCATTCATATTAAAATTACTCACACATATAAAATGTTGAAAGTTTTGTGTTTCTTGTCCATTGTACCATATTCATTTCTGCCATATATGTAGCCATTTTTAATGTCATTGTTTTGGTTTTGTTAACATTTACCAGCAAAGCCCATAAGCAATAATCTTCTAGGCTCAGAATGCCTTTCTGCAAATTCCTCTGCTGTCTACAAGAGTCCGGCATAGCAAGACCTCACCCAGGCACCAAAGCTGTCTACAAAATACGGCTGAAACGTTAGCAGTGATCAATTTTGCCACTAGGATGCGACAGTACCCGGAAGCCAAGATTTTAACTATACCTTTTCTCCTCTATAGCAGATTGCAAGGTCATGTTCATTCCAGATGATGGTGTACATAGGAAACTTTCCAAAGGTTATTCGTCACACTAGTGCCTCTGTCTGAAACGCTCAGTGCATACAATAACAGAGGCTCCACGTCTGTGACGGTGTCCTCCCAAGTGTTAAGAAAGCCAGCCAGCCTTCTTGGAAAAACTACGTATAAAACATCTGATACTAGCTCCTGTTTCTGCAAAGTTTCTACCATATATGCACAAGTTAAATCAATAACAATTTTTAATAGGAGCGCAGCACATGCATTACTTACGGTTATTATATTTTCAACATCTTTTTCCAACATTAATTTCCTTGTGTTTTATACTTGCACGTTCCATTAATTAATGAATGTCTTTAATTTTGATCCCAGTTTTTCCTTTCATTATGAATAAATATGTACAGGTCAAAAGATATCATGGCAGTGCCAAACAACATCAAATATCAGTTTCAAAACTTTAAATGGTTGTTTATTTCATATTGTAAATTGTGCCAAAATTTAATATATATCCTGCTTAATAATATCTGTGAAATTAGTTGTAATGGTTTGCAATAAATCAGTAAAAGGTATTTTGTTTCCAAAATAAAAACTAGTATCATGCCATACAAACAGAAAATGCTGGCATTCGTTTATATAAACAATTGAAATTTTACTTAAAAATTGACTGAGATCAATAATAAGCACACACATACACACATTGATGCATATATTAATACAAAATTTTGCCTTCAATAAAAGCATAAAGGCAATGAAGAAAGGTCGTTTACCTTTGGTTGTATGTATTTAAAGAACGTAGCTCGTATAGTTTGAAGAATGAAGATAATGAAAATACAAAGTTCCAGAAAGTTCGACTGTATTTTATTGTTATACCCGGTATATTGCTTTTAGAAGAGTGTTATTAATTGAAGAAAATTTTCCTGTTCAGGTGATTATAACAGTTTACAACAATATATATATATAACATGTTTGGCCCAAGCTTTCTTTGAACAGCATTCCGAATACATATGTGTTATTATGGCCTCATATATCGACTAAATAAAACACAATGAAGCATGTTTGTGCCAGAATATTAAACAGTTGAGCACAAAAGCGGTCACATTTAAAACATAATAATGGAAGGTTCTGTAGTGAACCGCCCCCACCCTCCTCCCTCCGCATCACAACCAAATGCCTAGATCAAGTCATATTAAACAGGTACTTTAGGATGTGTACTGCATAGATAATGATCCTTGATGTTTCATGAACGTTATCCTGTAGATATGATCATACAGGAAATAAAAAAGACTAGCTAGCTCTCAGAATTGTTACTATTTTAAGTTTATAGATGCAAAGATAGGGCTTGAATAAAGTGTGTCACAAGGATAGTTTTAACAGTGAAGTTTAACAAGAATATGAACTCATAAAATATTTAATACTGGATGCCCGTGACCTGAAAAATGACAACTCCGAATTGCAGAGCTTTACAACCACGAAGTTGAGGGACTGGGCGATGTGGCTGTAATAAAATTGTGGTTTTATTTACGAACGTAGCATTCCTTATAAGGGGAAAGACAGTAATCTGAGGTCCAACATAAGGTTACCATTTTTATTTTATTGCTTGACGTTGCAGAAGTGAGTATTGCGGCACTGGTTTAATATTGCAAGCATTATGGGACCTAGTACCGTCTGGTGCGTGGCCGTTTTTCAACGCAACATTGCGTCGTCCACTCTCCCCATATAGCGTTAAGTGCACCGGGGAAGTCTCCAACAATAAATGGAGTATGTTTAATTAAAAGAAGCAGTTTCCTTCGAAATACGCAGGACAGAAGGTATGCCTTCAGAGACGCTCATTGTTGTCTGCTGTTGTGTGCGATGAGCTTATAAATTGCCCTCCCGGTTGAAACACAACTGTATTTAATACAAGGTTCCACGGTTGTTCTCTAGAGTCTGGAAATTATCATAAAGGTCAAATTTCTTCACTGAAAAACTCTGACTTGACATTGGGGGAGGAACAGAAAGAGTATAAAGTTAAAAAATAAAGAAATAAAAAATGTCATGTCTAGCTTTGGGGAAAAACAATCTTTGGAAGCAGAGTTTAAGCCCGCTAAAACGACAGCATAATGGCGAGTGATGTCCTTAAAAATAATCTATACTTAGTTTATGTTTTTTTTCCCCCTTCTCTTTTGCTCGCCGTCCGGGACCTATAACGGAGTAAAAGCAAGGATTGAACAAAATACAGAAAACAACTAAATATTTTCACTGCGCAGCACATAATTTGAATCTAGTTCTAAATAACGGTGTTAGAAATGTATCTGAAAATAAGACGTTTTTTGACATAGTTGAAAGAACGTATTTGTTTTTCAGTGGAAGTACAAAGCGATGGGAAATGTTATCATTAGCTTCTTACTCTTAAATAAATTTTGTCCCAAAAGTTGGTCATCAAGATTGGACTAAATAAAAATCTTTAAGATATGGTTTTTAGATGTTATAAAAACACTAACTGCATTAGTGTTGTAATCAAAATATACCAACGACTGTAATGAAGCTAGTGCCCTTAAAAAACAAATGGAAAATTTTCAATTAGTTTTTCAAATTGTCCTGCATTACAAAATATTTGAAGCTGTTAATTATATAATGTATAAAAGGTTACCACTAAAACAGAGAAAAACTAAACTCTACTGAAATAACTTCCATATTACAGAGTGCTTTAAATAGAATTAGTATATTTCTGTATTTATTTATTTATTTCAAAAAGAGTATATAGAATATAGACACAATATATAGAATATATTTGGGAGGTTAACTTCTACAGAAAATGTTGAAAATATCCTCCCTCCTGCATAAGGCATAACACAACATGTTCCATATTTTTGGCCGCTCGTTGGAAGACTGTGTTGTCAATAACATTATCTCCTGTGTAATGTTGTGCTTCAGATCGTCCAATGTCTTTTCAGTATTCCATAGGAAGAAGCCCGGTGTTGTAAAATAAGGAGGTCTCGGTAGTCACAGGTTCTTGGAGATTAACTTTCAATTAACGCCTTGGATAGTTTGATGTATGGCATGTAGCGACATCTTGTTAAAAATATCCATGACCCAGGTCTACGTCGTCCAGTTGCTCAACAAAGTCTATGAAAATTCGGCGGTACTCTGTAGTGTCCACAGTTTGGTTAAAAAACACACACACACACTGTTCATTGTGTGGATTTTGCGCACCAAACTCCGATTTTAACTGGGTGCAGAGGTGCTTCATTTATAACATGTGGATTTCGGACGGCCCAATACCGTGAATTCTGTGAGTTCGCATAGCCCCATAAAAGGAACCATGTTTCATCTGTGAATTACGTGACGGATAATATATTAGAACTTTGTGCAATGAACGCCGTGTGCAGGATGGAGGACATTTTCAACATTTTCTCTAGAGGCTAATAATCTTCCGAAGATACTGTATATTTGTAGTTGAGGCTGCACTTGTTCGTTTTGAAAGAAAGAAATGTGCTAGTTCTAAATAAATCACGGTGTATAAAGAAAATGCATACGGTAAAGAAAAAGGGTGAAGAAAGAAGGCACAGATGTTGCGAAAGAATACAACATTCCAAAAATGTGTGACGGCAGACGAACGACATTTTGATGAACTCGTATAATACGGTTTTATCATTATGAAACAAAAGTAACTGTGCAAACTTGATGAAAATTGTACAAATATAAATATGAGGAAAACTTGTCCATAGATGAAGCCAACGATTGGCGCGACTCGGCTGCGCGGGCTTGCGTTCATCTCCTATATACCCAGTCAGTACAAATGACCTAACTGCCAATGGTGTCCGAGTCATAATCATAATGTGAATGAAAAAAGTAATAGAGAAATCGTCATAGTCTGTACATTGCTCGTTTTATCTCTGTAAGCACAAGTTTTCCTGTACTAGCAATAGAGTAATAAATAAAGAATTGTAAAAGCTGTAGAGCTTCAACTTATTACACCTGCTTTGAGTTTTAACATAAACAATTAAATGATGTGATATTTCAAGTAACATAGCACAATTTTTTCGTAAATATCTTCAGCATGTTCTGCAGCTATCAAAATGCCCTGACTTCTTTCCAAATATCAGGAATGGATCGGTCTTCTATAAGGTGCCAAGGTACCTAATGATTTTCATGACCTAAAGGAACCTTAATAAAGAATATGCCTCTTAAAAAGTAAACGGTTATACGGTGCCTAACATATATTAGGCCATCCAATTATTAACAGAATCAAACATTGACACTTCAGCTGTAATTGTGAAAGAGGATCGTCGAATAACAATAACAACAGTTTCAGAGATTCTAAAAAATTTACTGGATGTCACCCCACGTTATAACTGAAAAGTTACACATGAGACGTGTTTGTGATCGGTGGGTAGGATTCCACGATCTTTCAATTTAAGATGATGTTACAGGAAGATGTGGAGTTTCTTACAAAGCTAATCATTGGTAATGAAAACTGGTTACATCATTTCTAACGTGAGAGCAAATAGCAAAAATCTATGTTGAAATGCCCATCACAGTCAATCCGAAAAGAAAGCAAACGTGATTGCTCTCTGTTGAGAAAGTCATGGTCATCTCATTTTTTGATACTCAAGGATACCAGCATGTCGTACCTGCAAACACAACTGTAACTGGAAAATATTACAGAGATGTCCTGAGAATTCTGCAATGCCATATTACATGCAAATGGCCCAATACATACAACAAGCTGGATAGCAGCACATCGCAAATGTGGTTGCTGAATATTTCACAAAAATAAATGTAAAGTGTGTCGTTCGCCCTTCCCATAGGCCAGATTTAGCCTTGTGTGAATTTTTCCTTCTCCTGAAAATGAAACAACACCTTAGTGGGAAGCATTTTTCATCATCAAACGCAGTGTTGGAGGCTGCTGGGGTGATTCTGAAGGACCTACCAATAATACGATAATGCTTTATTGAACAACCCCCGAAATATAATACAAGTAGCAGACTTCCAGCGGATATCTGAGATTTTCTGACCTCTTTCAATTCCTTTACTACCAACCTGTAAAAGAATTTAAGCACTAAATAGAAAATAACATCTAAGGCTGGCAGCCAAGTCGTCCTTAAATTGTTCCAACTGCCATCCACTGCCAAAGTGCGCTTGGCACTGCCAAACCTCCGAGAATATATGAGAAACCGTAGACTTTCCTATGCTGGAATTTTACGCCTGGTTCTGATGTAGGAAATTATGCTGCAAATTTTCCTTGTATCAAATGAGAAGAATTAAACAGTGGCACTCTCTTTGAGCCTCATTAGCATTAAAATGCTACTTCACTGTTTATTGTGAACGCTTGGAATGATATGCATCCTAAACCCTAAGGAGGTTAAAGCTAAGGAGGAAAGAGACGATGCGAGGTCTAAAGAGAAAAGTTGGAGGAACTGCAAATGTGTCTTTGGTTACTTCCACAGTTAGTTTCCACAGAATAAGGACAGGAGTACAGACTAGACAACGTAAATGATTACTTAATTTAGCTCCATTTCTTCGCATTTCTCGTTATTTCATTAATTTTAAAATATTATATTAGCTCTCACTGGGTCTGTTTAGCTCAACATTGCTGTTTTACTACCACATATAAAATATATAAAGGCGTATTCTCAACACTTTTAAAAAGCACACAAATATTAAAATGCGGTAAAAAATGCTGTATTTTGGACCAAAGTCATTTTTTTCAACATGAAACAACCGTTAAAAAAATAATATTGAAGTGCGCGTAAATTGATAAGAAAAAAACAGGAACATAGATTAGTTGGAAATCTTTGGAAAACTAAATATATTCAAAGACAATAATGGCAAAGAGAAGGAAGCATCAAACCAATATAATTAAAATTTGTGTGCACAATAAATCAACGATGTGAAATGGAAACATTAGAGAGCTGTGGAGATAAATTAAGATCAGGCAGAATGCATGCTATATGGAAAACTATGGCAACCATCTCCTTGTCTTTAAATGTACTTTTGGAAGCCAAAGTGGTTGGCTTAATAGAGATTTGCTTGGTACCAGGAAGCATGCTGTTTGCCGGCAGAGTCGGGTATTCACATCCCTTTAAATTCAAGCACATCCATTTCTATTATGTATTACAGAATGTTATATTACAGAATTATGGTTATATACCGTAGAAAAACCAGCAACACTGGCAGCACTTCGGGAAGAAATTGAAACGGCGTGTGCTGCAATCGCTGAGGACACTTTCGGAAACGTTACTCAATCGTTCAAGTGTATCGACGCCGATGGTGGGCATTTTGAGCAACTGTTGTAACTGTAATCGTTTAAGATGATTAGTGTTGATATTTTCTTTGTTTTGATATGTTAACAAAAATGTTTCTTCTTGAAATGGTATACATTTTCTTGGCACCCTCTGTATATATATGAAGTTATGTATGTATGTATATCAAGTTATCATTTCCTAGTTTCTTTCTTATTTTCAAGTAAAAGATCTGTATGCTTTTGATAAAGATTCCTTACCTGACCTACGATTTAACACATCTGACTGCTAATTCCCAATTGGATGGATGGATGGATGGACGGACGGACGGACAGACAGACGGACGGACGGACGGACGGACAGAGAGATAGATGGATGGATGGATGGATGGATGGATGGATGGAAGGATGGATGGATGGATGGATGGATGGATAGATGGATAGATGGATAGATAGATAGATAGATAGATAGATAGATAGATAGATAGATAGATAGATAGATAGATAGATAGATAGATAGATAGATAGATAGATAGATAGATAGATAGATAGATAGATAGATAGATAGATAGATAGATAGATAGATAGATAGATAGATAGATAGATAGATAGATAGATAGATAGATAGATAGATAGATAGATAGATAGATAGATAGATAGATAGATAGATAGATAGATAGATAGATAGATAGATAGATAGATAGATAGATAGATAGATAGATAGATAGATAGATAGATAGATAGATAGATAGATAGATAGATAGATAGATAGATAGATAGATAGATAGATAGATAGATAGATAGATAGATAGATAGATAGATAGATAGATAGATAGATAGATAGATAGATAGATAGATAGATAGATAGATAGATAGATAGATAGATAGATAGATAGATAGATAGATAGATAGATAGATAGATAGATAGATAGATAGATAGATAGATAGATAGATAGATAGATAGATAGATAGATAGATAGATAGATAGATAGATAGATAGATAGATAGATAGATAGATAGATAGATAGATAGATAGATAGATAGATAGATAGATAGATAGATAGATAGATAGATAGATAGATAGATAGATAGATAGATAGATAGATACTTAATTCAGAGGGGAATCCGTTACGTGTTTCCCCTAGCCACTTAAATACAACTGAGGAAAAGCTTAATACATACAAGATATATTAATTTAAAAAAGGGAGGTCAAATTTGTCATTACGTTAGCCATGTGAACACTGTATGGGCCAACTGCTTCCAGTTCTTCGGATCTGTTGTCATAATTCAGAAGTGTAAAACTTAAAACATAATATATTAACGAGTAACATTTTCAAAATAAATTTTATTTTCCATAACTTTTGGTTTCAGCTATTTTATCCCAACATTTGCTTACATACTTCAATGTTAATTATTCTTCATTTTAAGAACAAACGATTAATTTTCACTTGTCATTGTCAACATCAGAAAATATAAAATTATACGCTTATTTAATTATGCTGGTTATTATATTTTTAGATGTTAAGAAGTCAAGCTAGAAAAGACACTATTTGTGCCTTTAATATATTATCTATACTTGGAAATGTTTTTATTTGCAGAATTGACGGTAGATTTCGGTATTCACTACTTTCCCTTTGTTTGGTGAAACACTCTTTCCGCATTTATACAGTATAAACAGAATTCGCTTTTATGTGCTACCTTCTTGTATCCTTTTTAAGGAGATTAAGAACGAACAATGAAGAGCGATAGAGAAAAGGAAAACAAAAAAGTAGCGGCAGCAAAACAGAAAAGGATCGCAGTCGAACGAAAGCGAATATACATTCAAAAGAAGCGCTTGCTTTTAAGTTCTTAAGTTCACAAGTTACAACAACAGCATGCGAAGTTGAACGTTATTTGAGCGCGCTTACAATCTTTTATTACCTCGTGGTTTTAAACGTTCGACGTGCAACTGACCCGGGAAGGCAATCTTATTAAAACCCATGTTGCACATACCTAAGAGCTGCGCTTAAAGTTTCCCTTTAAGTATTTTCAGGTATCCTTTTGGCGTTCTTGCTTTATTTTTCTACTTTGTTTGTAAATAATGAAGAGCAATATAAAATGTATAATGACAATACAGTTCTAGTATTTATACCTCCCTGAAGCCGATCTATTCCATAAGATTTAATGGGGGGGAAAGAATCATTCAACTTTTTCATTTAAATATCTGGGGCATTTTATTAAAAAAAAAAAGTCACCTAAATTATGAAAAACAGAAATAAATACAGAATACTTTTACATGTCACAAGCATTCTCTAATATAAACGCAATCGCAAAACACACAATGTAAAGACCAAAATTATTTATTTGATACATCATCAGGTTAATGAGCCTGTTTAAGAAAAATAAAATCTTTTGATATATGGACATGGAACAGTAATCCATAAAATGCAGTTTTACAACTGTAATCCTCTTCATGGTTTTTCTCATCCATTCATTGTGTACTTAAACAATGTCAATACATATCAGATTCTTAACATGAGTTTCTTGCTTTCTTTTTTTAGAATGAGCAAATATTTCAAACCACCAAGTTCTGACATCACAGTAGAAACAATGCTTAAAGAATTAGACAACATGGAATGCTACACAATTTAAAATAAATTAATGTCGCAATTCACTTTTTAGGAAGGTTTCTTAAATAATGGGACATTTCCAAAAAAGGTCGAAAACGGGAAATTTGACCTGTCCCGGGAAAAACGGGACGAATGGCAATGTTACATTATATGCGTGATATTAAAATTTCTTTCACTTTAACTAGTAAGGAACTGTTCCTGCCTGGTGTATTTTACCTTCGGCTGTTCGCATCAAATTGCCCTCATCCCTTACTCGACACGTTCTTTTCTCTTCAATTAAAATGTTTAAAATTTACCTCCTCATCTCTTATATAATTTTATGGTCCGTTTTTTTTTTTTTGTAATAATTTTTAAACATTTTCGTGAAAATTTAATAAAATGCGGTAATTGTCTTTAAAAACGTAACAGTAGCTTTGTGAAAATTTCGTGATAGTTTTTTGCACCTTGTGAGGCTTTATACTCCATACATATTTTATAGAAATAATAATGTTATGTACAACGTTATATTTGCAACATCCATGGTACAATAAAACTGTTAATAAACTAACAAAAATTATATAATTATATATATATATATATATATATATATATGTGTGTGTGTGTGTGTGTGTGTGTGTGTGTGTGTGTGTGTGTTAAATCAACAATAAATTTGCATAACTAATTCAATTTTATACAAGTGAAAAAGTGAATTGTGTGCAAAATAAAAATAACTGCTCATTCACACTTCTCAATTTGAAATTAGAAAAGCTATTTTGTAAGGAAAAAAGGAGGAGAGAGCAAGAACAAGAAACCACTATCTGAGTTTGAAATTTGAAACCGCAAGGAATTTATACATTTACTTCAAATGAATCGGCTTTTTCTTTCGTTGCTTCTAATACATAAATTATGTTGAGCTCACACTGGATACACTCCTAGCTAAATTACATAACTCTATATAACATAGAAGTAAATCATATAGTTCATTAGCATTCACAGCTCTGGCATTTTGCTGAACAATGCTCTGAGTCTATCAGAATTATTCACCCTTATCTTCGAAAGCAATTCGTTGTTTAAACAAAATATACTCTAAGGTTTTAAATATGTCCTTACCTTTGAACAGCAGTGCTCTGTTCTCGATACTCGTGACATAGTTAAACTAGTCTCCATTCTAGTATTATTTATTTATTTTACAAGTGTGTGTTTCTAGAACTTATGAACGTAAACTACTAGTTATTAGTGTGGCAAGCTGACATTATCAGCGTACGATTTTATTTTATCAGTGTTCTGTTTCACAAAACTATGATCTTGTCATTTTGCGTGTTGTTAACCAGTGCAATTCTACTCTCGAATCTCGAATGGTGAATTTACATTCTATTTTATACATTTTAGGTATACATTAATATCCTATTAATTAAGTTTGATGCATTTTAATTATAAAGCTCATTAAGGGTTATTTATGCAATATGTGGTCTCAAATCCACGACCCACTCCCATATTTCTTGAATGATCTATTTCGCCTAAAATGCCGTAGAAACTGAGCTACTTACAACATTATTTGTAGATAAAAATATTAATGTAAAATAAAACCACTTATCATTGTAGCATTCTTCATGTTTGGCCAGAATGTGCCCCTCACATATGCGTAATTTTTCTCTGCTGTAATTAACCCCAAGGCTTTTACAGTTTGCGTTATTATTTTCCACATTTTCGCTTTATCTTTCTTCGTAATTTTATCGGATAATTGTCAAAGTAAGAGGTCCTTTCTTTATACTCATTAATTAAATTCAGTTTTAAACACTAGAGATTCTTTTCCATGCGATAGACCTAATGCTACGATATTTCTTGACTTGAATATACGATTTAAAATTCACACCGCGTAAACCAAATCGCATCAATAAACAGTAATTAACATCCCGGAAGCATTCTTATCTAAGCTCGGATACAGTCACTCACTAGTAGCTTTGGCACGTGACTGTTGACAAAATTTTATGATTCGATCATTGAGGAATTAATGTTTGTGAAACTGGTTTTATTACAACTGATGGAATTATGGCTAGTAACTAGTAAAATAGTTGTTTCGTGAAACAAGGCCCTGAACTAATAGCTTATTAGCATTAAATCAGCACACATTTTAAGAACTCTAGATTAGAACTAAACTCATATATTGTATATAATAACAACCTTAAAGTAACTTTAAAAATACCATCTTTCGTTTTTATCGCAGAAATTAAAACTATTCTCAGAAACAGGCAAATTTCGCAAAAATGCACGACTTATTAACTGTTATTAATGACTCACTTTTATAAAAAAAATCTATATACTTTTTGGTGGAACTCTTATTTATACTTTGGATCCAGCCCTAGAGCTCAAATAGCTCATTTCATCTAAATAGAATCAGAAATTCGTCACACTGATTTAGAAACGGGGAAAAAAACTGTAAAACCAGTTGGATTTCAGGACTTCACAGTGCAGGAATCAGATGGAAAATTGTGAACTATATTTAGAAGAGAAATGAGTAGTGTACCCAGATATTCTGAATTCAAAGCGGAGCAAGCTGAAACTAGTTTTTACTGCACCCTAGGATTTCCACTACGGTACGATAAAAATTTATCAGTCACCGGTGGAAAAGTTCTGGGGGAACATATTTCCTGCCTTTTGAGCAGGACGCTTATCCGCGAATGAGGTTTTTAAAGGAGAACATTTATCTATGTAGGAAGTTTCTAAAGAAAGCAGAGGAAGAAAAATCAAGAGAGAGATTTGCCAAGCTGACAACACATGAAACATCTGGGCCAAATAAAAACGCGTATAAAGTTAATTTTGTGCTTCAACACCTGGTTTCGATTCTCTGGAGATGCAATGGGAAGTAGAATAAACAATTGCGTAAAAATAAAACTAGTATCTGACGGTAGGATGAAAACATTAAATATTTGTGTACCCTGACGAATGGGCAGCGTGAACAAGATAGAACGATCTGGGGAAGGGAAATGGGATTTAGGGCCAAGGCATGTTTCTCAATAATTCATCACTTTCATATACCCTTGTGCGAGATGAATAAGTTTGTTTGCAAAAGTCTAGAAATGTTTATAGCGCATCTTTCGAGGTTGTGTCATTGTAGAGATCTTAAGCAAGTACTGCACAAGGCATTGGTAACTGCATGGAACATTTTCTTTACCTAAAATTATTACAAAAATACCACACGCTTTACTAGATCCTTCTGGCAGGTTAATTTGTCCAATAGAAATCTAAAGTTGACGTAACTGCATATTTATAGGTAAGTGCATCGCATAAATACTTGCAAACAATAAAATATTAGTTTGGAGTTCAGGAGTACAGGAGTTTCTTCTCGTTTCATTTGAAGTAGAATAATTTGTTTGTAAAAGAGTATCATGCTGTTTGTATTGACTATTTCCATCTCCTTAGATTACCCTAAAAATTATATTCATTTCTCTTATATATCTTCAAAACTAAAATCCCTTAACATGTCTTTTCTTGCAACTCCTAAATAACACGATGAGTCGAAGAGAATAAACAACTTTGCACATTCCACGACGTGTAACAGAAGGCCCTACAGGAAAACTTTTTAAAGGAAAACTCTGGAAAGTGCGCTGGTGATGTTTCGTAACTGTTCTACAGTGAGCGCTAGGATGGCGGGCGAAACAAGACCAAGAGAAGGTGTACTACGTGCAAGGACTTGTTCCACTGCACTTGTGCAACATTTCCGCACGTATTATAGTGCTTCTTCTTCGAAAGAATATTTATAGTTTACAGACTGCATCTGGTGTAAAGCGATGAAACAGTCGAAAGAATTCGGGAAACGTTCACAAGAAGTTCGCGAAAATCGACACTTCGTACTTATCCTGAGTTACAGTTTACTCAGAAAACCGTGTGGTGTGGTGTGCTGTTCGAAGTCTATTGATGTGCAAATTGCATGCCCTAACAGAAAATGACAAGATCTTACGCTACCAGTTTTGTCAAGATATGCATGTAGCATGATGGATGGATGACCTGTTTGCAGATCGTTTTCTCAGATGAAGTAAAATTTCATGTTAACGGTAAAATAAATCACCAATAGTCTGCGAATACGGAACATAGAGCACCAAGATATCTCGGTTGATTCGGTTTTTATTTATGGACGCTCTTTAACATCTCATGTCATCAGCGTCCCATTCAACTCAGGGCGTGAAACGGCCGACAAATGTTGCTCAGAGGCCTCTTCTTTCAGGCTTGAGGTTATTTTTTTGTGCCGTAAATCTGCGATATAAGACCCACGGCTTTACTTCCCTTTCGAAGGAAGGCACACTTAGGATTTTTATGCCCGAAAAAAATCCATCGACTCTGACCGGTATTGAACCCGCGATCTTGGGTTTAGGAGGCAAGTATTGTTACCACTACGCCACTAGGAACCGATATCTGGTTGAGCATGTTCCAAATTCATCGAAGGTGAGGGTGTTTTGCTCTATTGCCCATATTGAATCATTGTAGTACATGTAAAACTTCCAGTTTTGCTATGTATTAAAGCTGCGTTCGATCATCTATCATAAATATATCCCAGAATAACCATGCGAAAGTGTTTCAGCCTTTTTTACTCACTCTGTATACCTCTATAGTCTCATTTGGCAGTCATAACTTAATGATATCTGAAACCAACATGACCAGTTTGCTGTAGCTAAGAAGTTCTATTCAAATACAATAACTAGCGTTATTATTAATAAGAATGGTGTAACATATGCGTATAATATTTTGCACTTATTTATTAATTTAAACGCACAGATCCAGGTTGAAAAGACCGCCACGGGTAGCCGAGGTCGTTATGGCGCGGACTCGTGAGCGGGAGGCCTGGGGTTCGAATTCCGCCAGGACCGTCCTCCCAGACAGGTTTTTCCCAGGTTTTCCTCAGTTCTCATTACTGGAAAATGCCCAGGAGCCTAAACTTAGGCCTAGAACGCTTCCTTCCTTAAAAAAAATAAATCCATTCCCAATATGTAATTTCATCTTACATATAATCAGTGTCCAATGCCTCAGTAGTAAAAACGGGCGTTAAATATTACTCAAAAAAAAAAGTTGAAAAGAAAAGAGAAAGAGCAACTGGTCTCAAAATGCACTAGAGAAAACTGTGGAAGCTGTTTCATTATTATCTACCTACGGAGCAGCAGAGAAATTTGTTAATCCTCAAAGAACATACGAAGATCTACCGTATCAAAATATGGTAGTGAAACCAAGCTGGAACGTAAATTGACATTTTTTGAATATTTCCAGGAACTAAGACATACAGGGCTGAGGAGTTCTATTGTCTGGAAAGTAACTACATAATTATCACGCTCGTTAGGAAGACGGAGAAGATAATGAGTTAAATTAAACTGCTGCAAATTAAGTGATTCACATTACAAATGTATTATATCTCACAGTTCAACAAATAGTAATGCAATTACTGGACATCCGACTGGTGTTTTTAAACTGATCATGTGGAGAAGAGGAAGATGAGAAAGAAGATGTGGAACGATGTCCTTGGAAATCTTACTCGAACCGACCTCAACTATTGGGAAGTATTTCCCACCCTTTCTTTAACTACTTTAGGTAGGCACCTCTTGACATTCTATCATACTTGCCGCTTCCAAGTAACGGACGACCCCCACAACTTACTAAATCAACAAACACATTACAATTTAAACAATGCATATGCCACAATATCAAGAAGCAGAACGTTGCTTTCTAATCATTGAATTAGCTAATAAATAGCAAGCTTTATATTCATCAAATTATATTGTTTTAAAATCGAAATAAGGAAACTGTCCCCAATTAAAACACCAACTACAAGGACAAAAAAGATTCAAAACAAAACTCAAAAACAGACGAAGGAATTCTGGTATTGCTATATTTGTAAGAAAAATGTCATTACTGGTAGGTTTTGCGAAACTTACATGCACGAAGCCTGTATTGGACTCACTGTGAAAGATAAATTTATGTGCTCCCGTTGTTTGTAATAAACCAGTATCATCTTTAATTTTCCAAATGTTATAGAATGTAATACTTTTTCTTTATAGATTTAGTTGTGATTTTGTACAAAGTATTTCGTAACCCAAGGATATTTTATTTCAACACCCTTAATATAAAAACGAGTCACCTTGATTACAAAATATAATAATATGACCTAAACCCATTTTTTAAAAATATGGGTGCCTACTTTTAATGTAAACGTTTTCGAGAAAATTTACTATTTTTCCCCTGCACAGAAGAGTCTTATTTTGTTTTAATTTTGTCTCTATAAAAACACATAAAAGGTTTAAACTTTAAGTAATACATACCTTAAAAATGAATTAGGTTAACATATGGCGTTCTCTTTATTATATTCCCTACTCAGATTTTTTTCAAATTTTATTGAATGCAATTATTTTTCTCTCTATACTTTGTTGTAGTCTTTGTAAAAGGTATTTCATAGTCCAAGGATATATTTTATTTTAAAATCCTTAACCTAAAATTTTCTACCTAAAAGTTCTTCCAGTTACAATAAATCACGTAAACAAGTCGAGAAAGCAAACAGACGTTTTTCGTTACAAGCGAAAAACGACATTAGCATTGGATGAAGAGTGGCAAGATCCTTTCTTACTGGTCATCAGAAATGAAACCTAGAGGGAAGTGACAGTCGAGTTTAATTCCAGAAATCCAATAATGCACGGCGCAGCTGTGAAATTGGTGAAGAAATTTAAAGAGCCAGGATGTGCCCCCAATAGGCATCGCATAAGGCCATGCTACTGGAGTGCGTCATTTGCTCGACGACAGGTTTCCTGATCGATGTAGGTACTTGGAGGGAAAGAGTGAACACCACCATAATCTGGAATCATCTAGGCTACTAAATTTTGAAGACTCCCGAGGTGCTTATAGGGTTGGTGAGGCTTACTCTGTTATCACATGCAAACATTCGACTCCATGAGGAAATGCTTTCGGTTTTTCAATATATGAACAAACTAGAACCAATGAAGAACTAAAGAAAAAAGTATTGAATTTCATAAAATAATGGACAATAATCAAAAAGTGTAACATTGAATGCAAATAGTATTCCTTTTATGTTTATGATTACCCGAAAAATAAACAAGAGATAAATAGCATAAGTGTTTCATAAGCCTCCCTAACGCTTCAGTATGTTTAAGTGTTAAAATAATAATAATAATAATAATAATAATAATAATAATAATAATAATAATAATAATAATAATAATAAATGTATTTTAGATTCCCACTAAAAGGAATTTTCATGAAATTTAAGACTTCAACTATACGTACAAATGTATCACAAGATCATTTTCGCGTAGAATTCTCTCTTTCATTTTATTTTTACTTTTTATGATAGTTAAATTACCTGATTTTTTTTTAACTCTTTGTTTTCTGAAACATTAATTATCCTGTGTTATCTTTATAAGCGCACAGCTGCAACACATGGCATCAATCAACAATTACTCACCTACAATGTCATGAATTGCATAGTTGAAAGCTTGACTGAACAGCATTGTCTATTTCTAAGCAAGTCATCTATTTCGAGTAGATGTCTAACAGCCAGTTCTCCCGTTGTATGTTATTACGAGAGAAAGGGAAACACATCTTTGTAGACTGTTTGGTTTTGACTATTGGCACATTATAATATCCTATAGGGATTAAACTGGTACCGTCCTTCAAAAACGAGATTAGCCCTTAGAGCATGCGTGTCAAGTTCGTTTCTCTTGCGAGCAGTTTCGCCTGTCACTGTATCAACTGCGTGCACTTTCTGTGAACTTTGTTATTAATAATCCTACAAACTTTCTTTATTACTGTCCACTGCTATTCTCATTTCAGTCTACACATAGCATTGTTCATTTCTATAGGAATGCCTACTAGCAAAATTTTCTATCACTCTAGGTCCCCAGGTTATTTCAAAGGAGATGGTATTCCAAATGAAGTAAATAAAGTATTTTCTTTGTATAAAACCAATTCGGGAACTTTTTGATAGCACCTCCACCAACTGAACAAATAGTTGTAAATAAGATAAAGGTAGAAAGAAATGTAAAAACACTTCTTTTGATCAATTACAAATAAATAGCTTACAAAGATAGACCGCTATCACGGCTGAGGTGTAAGGACAAATGAATCTCAGCAACCATGTGCTATGCTATTACATATAAATAAATATTACTACACCTGGCTAATGGCTTCCTTCAAGTATTTTCGTCTCCTCTGACACACATTTCACCAACTGCTTCATACACCACTCATGAACTGCTACTCAAGAGCTGTGTATTCATGTTTGTAAAACTGAAATACTAATTAACTGCATATTCATCACACTTTAGTATGCCCTCCTAAATATGTTGCAAAAAATGAATATTTTTTACAAATATAATGAAGACGTAATGCGTTAATTTACGCACGGCCGTACGGTATTAAGATGTAATCGTAATGTAATTGTGCAAAGCTGTAAGGATAATAATAGCACCTTCGTGCCAGGCCAACGCATTGCAGACATGCACAAAACTGTCAGAATTAGCTAATGAAGTACTGGGTGTGCAAAGAGTAAGGGGATAGTTATTTTCTAGTTCACTGCACCCTTCGAGCGGGAAGCTATCAGGAGTTTTCACCACATAAGACAAGAGTCGGGGAAAAACAAAAGATTAACAAACACAGTAAATACAAGTCGTGCGCCAACTTGTGGAAACATTATAATACCCTCGTAGAACACCTACATGTTCGAAATAAAAATAATAAAGCTAGGCAAGAAATTAAATAAGTAATAGATATTTAAACTAAACGTGAAATACATTTTGTCGTTCGTAGCTAGTTATATTGTCGCGACCCCTTGCTTTGACTCTCCTAAAATATCATTATGAAATTTATTTAACGAACTGGAGGTTGGACTGCGAACAAAGCTGCAACAGAAATCCTATCATAATTAATTAAAACAGGATTAAATTCACGAAATATTGGTCCAGGTGTGCAGAGAAAACAAACATTATTCAAGTTAGCCGTATGATATATTTATAAACCATAACTATCACTTACATACATAATGGATGCTAATCAAATGCCTACCATGATAACAGACGGTGGCACATCCTCTCTCAAGTTTCCACACTCGACTCTCGAGAAAGCAGTTAAAAGCCAAGGTCGCGGGTTCAAACCAGGCCAGGATCGATGGATTTTTTCGGGCGTAAAAAGCCTAAGTATGGATGGCTTCCTTCGGAAGGGAAGTAAAGCCGTGGGTCCCGTGTCGTACATTTACGGCACGATAAAAAATCTCAAGCCTGAAAGAAGAGGCCTCTGAGCAAAATTTGTCAGCCGTTTCACGCCCTGAATAGAATGGGACGCTGATGACCTGTGGTGTTAAAGAGCGTTCTTAAATAAACAAACAAAAAAAAAGCAGTTAAAAAGAACGCTTCTTCTTCATGTCGCGCAAGCGTAGATTCTAATTATGCTTACGCAATCTTCTCCAACCGTCATTTCCAAATTTTAACCCACTCATTGCTACAATACATTTTCCCACTTATTGTTAGTCCTCATATGCCACAATTTTGCTATTTATTGTTATCGGAAAGCCAGCAAAAATTTAGAATATTTATGATTTTCAAAAGCATGCTGCATTTGCAGTTTTGTAGCACATTCTGAAATAATTGTTCAATTTTGCTAGATAGGCATATCGATGTGATCCATTATATTATTAAAACATATTTATAAGTATATACATATATACCTAGTCTGAACATAAGTTCTCTTAAAACTTTTTGGATTGCAACAATGTACTTTGCTGTTATTAAAATATGACTTTGACAGTTAATACCTATATGCGGTCTATACATGGTGCACGTATTATTTTTCACTTAGCTCCCTTTGCAATAATACAGAACCTAAGTGTTTTGGGTCATGCATCAATGGTAGCACTCACCATCTTCATATGGAAGGCTAAAGGATCGCTTGAGAGACTCAATATTGGGGTGACTGTTTTGCAAATAACATCCTCAAGAACTGTCCACAATTTGCAGTCCAAAGGCTGAGGTCAGAGTTGCTAGAGGGCCAGTCTTAGGCTGTAATAAAAATTAGAAAAGTCTCTCTCAAGACAAGATAAAGTGGGACTTATGAGCGGTGCTTAATTTGCTGGAAGCTCCAGTAACCGCTCTTGAACAAAGTTGAATTCAAGTCTTTCACTACTGACTCAAGGAGAGTTGCTTGATACACTCTGGTTGTTATCTTTATCTCCTTGTGGCAGAAATGCACCTTCGTGTAACCACCGTAGCTCAAGTTCTCACCAAATCATTTATAAGGCCTCTATAGATCTCTCAGACTTCTCACGAGCTTCTTGAGAAGTCTTAATCTACACTCTATCGTTCTAGCAGTTGTAGCTTTCTTCAATGCTGAACATTTTTTCATCGTAAAAATGAATTTTCTGTGCTACTTGTTAGTATAATGCTCAAGTTGGTTTTCACATATTACAAATTTCTGCCTCCAAACTGGATTTCATCTAATACTAGCAGCCGTTACCTTCACTACTGATCTAGTCATCACGTCCGGATCTTATACGGTCAGCGGAGATACCTGTTTTAGTGAACAGATATCTCAACTTCAACGAACTTATGTTTTCGTAGGCGACTGTACAGAACGTAGGCATTGGTTACTAAGTTCGCTATTGGTAAATAATTAAGTAAATTGAAGAAGTGGGCAATGAAGAGAGAAGGTGAGTAGAATTATTGTTCACTCTTAGATTTATATATTAGAGAAATATTAAGGCTGCTTCTTGACTAAGCCTTGTGATTAATACAAGTTTAACATCTTTCACCGATCTGAGGGTTTGATGCATCAACAATTATTATGGATAAACCATTGTGAACTGAATTCAGCTTTTACAAGTCTCGTGTTTGTAGCCTAGCACTGTAAGATATTCCATACTTTGATACATGAATAAAACTCCACAGATTCTACGATACTCGGTATCCTATGCAGTGAGATTGCGGAGAAATGTGAGCTCTAACCCGCAAGTCAGCATTACCATTCGTTTGTTTTTCCTCTATTCCACCTGTGATGCCAATCAACGGAAGAATAAAGCTACTCCTGAGGGGATCCTATTTCCGATAAAAGTTTAGCAGTATAAAAAACCATGAGCAACATTTTAATGAAATGTGATGCGCTAAGAGTGTTGTACGATTGGCAAAAACTAAGAGCAATAGCTAGAATAAAAAAAAAAGCATATAAAAGTAGTTATTAAAGACATGAAAGGTAATACCGAAGAAAAATCCACGATTTCTTCAAGTTAATCATAAGAGAATTCATTTATAATAAATAATTATTAGCTACAGTATCTTTATTAGCACACAGTTTACAAAAGTCAATTAGACACCTACATCTTCCATCTTTCTGAGTCATAGAGACGTTAATACATGTGAAGATAACAGCTTGTAGTTAGTTTCAAGGAGGCTTTGTGAAACAGTTTTTGTATGTTCGTATGTTTCTCAGTGTTTTTATTGTGTTTAAACGTTCCTCGCTAGTTATTTCAATACATAAATAGTCTTAAAGAATAGGTTGTTATGACAATAGATATCAATTAATTATTACGTACTGATATCTTCATACCTAGTAACTATATCAGGACACAGCATCCGTTTATTTCATTTTCTACTTTATTGCTTTTCATTATTATATCTTATTTCCTTGAAACAAACTTTTGCAGATAATTCATACCTACTAAAACAATGCATGAAAACGGAATTTGTAGAAAAGTGGTAAGGTGGTCCGCAAGTAAATAGCTTGATGATTGTGTTCCAGGCATAGTACCGTTCGTCCACTTGTTACCAGATTTCTCCATGAGAAGAAACGTGTTCCGAACTGATATATTCTTGGGGAAGAAAAGATTAAATACAGGCATTTCCTATTAGACGCCGGCAATGTATTGCCACTGAGGGGCATCAATTCCAATATCTACACAGGTTAGTGTTTGCTATTATTATCAGTTCTAAATACAGTATCATTTTATACTTTCAGATAGAAAAAAATTTTCAGTAGCAGCCGCACTCAGGCGACAGGTAACTTAAATACCCTACTGTATTTGTTTGTTGGTTAGGGCTTATTGGTGGTTGGTGAACGCGCGTAGTCATTACCTGTGAGAAATGCCACGTTTAACTTAGTTGCCTTTAAGCTGCTTACAATAACGACCTACTCATTTTGTCTTAATTAATGCATAATTAACAGAATAGCTAAGGGCTAGCGCTTCGATAATTTCCATTCTCTGTTACACAACTTGCTATCTTGCTATAGCTTACAGCTCACTTGGCTAGAAAAATGGGTTGCTACAACTAAGAAACGAGTGAGATTCTCGGTGCTATGGACAAAAGCGAAATTTTCAGAGGTTTACTTACTTGAACCTCTCCCGCAAACCCCCCCGCTATACACTGTATACTTTCCTCACTCCAAACTCCAAACCTCTTCTTCCTGATTTGTCCGCTCTAGCATTAAGTCCCTTTCAGGATCTACAAGACGTGTTTTTTAAGTAGAGTGTGATATCAACAGCGGTTTGCTTCTACACGTGGTACGGAGTCGATGAAGATGATTGCTGGTGTATCTGAAGCGCATGGCAGATGGCATCTGTGACACCGTCACTCCTCTTCGGTTGAGAAATAAGAAGAAAATAAAAATGTGCTCTTTATTAAAGAAAACAAATACAATTGATTAACTTTTAATAATAATGGATATATTTGAACCCACCGCCCATCTATTAATATGTATTTGAAATCAATAATTGGTATGCCCAAGGTTGAGGTTATACCTACTTGGTATTCTTACCTTCATAAAGAGAAAAAAATTCTTCTGGGGTCTTCAATGAATCCATGTAAAATTTAAAATAACATAACTTTTTTGAAAGAAAAATGGTTTTAGTTCTCAACATAATTTCCTTTCTAATCTATAAATATATACCAAAGGTTTCTAAATTATTTGCGCGTTATTATGATGGGAATGACATTTTTCTTTGCCAAATAAGGACGTTTTTCTTCTTGATCGTTTTGCCCCTCCAAATTCTGCGGGGAAGTGACAACTCGTTTTCTTTTCTGATCAATCGTAACGCTTTCGTTTGCAATTTATTGAGCAAAATATTATGCACCCATCTCCAGAAATGCCCACTGCTTCAGCAACACATCTTACCTACAGACCCCAGTAGCTCAGCACCATGTCGTAGATATTTTCTATAATGTTTGGAATCGTTCCCTCGACAAATCATTCGAAACGCCCGCATAGCTTGTGCTCCTTCGGCCACGAAATCTTCTAAGCGAAGGTGCTATAATGTTCTCCAGTATCGCCTTAGTTTCTGCGATTTCATAATGTTTTATTAATATGTACATGTCGCTCAGTTACAAAGTTAACCAAGAAAATGACTCTCAGCACTGTATCTGTTGATAGCCATGTACATTTTTCCTGAACAGTCACCACGTTGTAACGTTGACAATCTAATGCTACCATCTTTTGAGTTTGCATGTTGCCCTCTTGGAATGGCCAGATTCTAATACTCGCCCTCAGGGCTACATGTGACTCTATTCGTGCTTTTGTTGCTACCTGCTAATTTAAAAGTGTTGTCTACTATTTATATAGCTGATTAAAAGTTTGGTGCAGTGTTACAGCAGGAGGCACACCCCCCAGGAAGGAAGCAGTCATATGCATTGCCGGTCATTAAAGTGCTGCTTTGTGGGGAACTCTATCTCATTTTCCCGGTTCGGTCCTTTGTTATTCTCATGATGAACAGGTTGACAGTAAGCAATATCATTAACACGCTATATATTCACCGTTATTGTTTATAGCGTGTACAGTGACATGAATGCTATTTCAGGTTGTGACTTACGCTTCGGATAAAAAGAAAATAACAGTCACCAGAGGTTATTAAATCAGGATATTCAGTGTTTGAAATTCAGATTTATATGACACCCTTTGATAAGTCATTTACCTCAGCTGTAAACTGTTTCATTTCATATCAGAGGAAAACATAATTACGGGAGGACGTATGCCCACGAGATAGATATTTAGGGGGGGGGGGGAGGTAGATGTGGCGGACTATGGGATACACCATCTAAAAGTGCAATACTTTGTAATATAATACAGAAAACATTACAAACATGTACATATAACAAATGTCTTACACAATTTAACACCAATTTAATAAAATATATTTTTCCGGTACTTAACACAAGCCTATTTCTTGCATTAATTGTCTATTTGCTATGAACAATAGCTTCAATAACTCTGCTAAAGTTTCTATCGGTTGGTTCATCTTCTGGTGGGATTTGGCCTTCAATATATTATTATTATTATTATTATTATTATTATTATTATTTAATCTGCACCCAGTCCTCTAGGCAGTCTCTCCGTTATGTATCGTGTTGCAAGTTGAATACTTAGTTCTTTCAAACATTTCTTATTTATTTTTTATTTTTTTTTCCCCTGAATTTTTCTCTTTTAGCTTTTGCATAAAGAACCTATGGATTCATTCCAAAGTAATCCAGAATATCATAAATACCGTTTGAACACAAATGTCAACTATACCTTTTGTTTCGTTAAAAAAAGAAAAGAACTATTATTTCTGTTTTAGGATTTACATATTTGTTTTTATGTATAGTATAAATTAGGATAATGCGTTTTCCTTTTTTGGATAGTACGAAACACACGTAGTCTTGTAGTGAAATGCAAATTGAGTATCAAATTTCCGAGTACCAGATGGTCGATTGGATTAGTTTCCTGGCTGAGGTTTTTACAAGGATTTTCCTTCAGGTCTTAAAGTGAGTGATTGGAAAACTTGGGCCGCAAAGTTTTTTGAGCTTATTTGACCGAATTATCATCTATCATCAACGCAGCTGCTATCTTTGGGATAACGCAGCCACGTCTTCAGGCATTCCAATCTCAAAAGTCGACTACACTCGCTAGGCTGCGGAAACCAAGCACAAGTAGTATTGGACAGTAGTGGCAATGGGAGAAAAAAATATCTATGCTATTACCATTTGATGGTGGTCTGTATTTTTAATTTTCTATGTTCACCAGAGACTTGTATTTACTTGAGCCAGCATAGTGTTTCTCGGTGGTTAGGTAGAAATGTGAGATGCGTTAGGTTAGATTTATTTTAAGGACATTCTTTAACAATTTTTATCATGAGCATTCCATTCGATTCAGGGTGTAAAACGGCCGATAAATTTTGCTCAGAGGGCTCTTCTTTCAGGCTTGAGGTTCTTTTACGGGCTGTAAATTAATGGTTTTACTGGTCTTCCGAAGGAAGTCGTATTAAGAACTTTCACGCCCTAAAAATTTGTCGATCTTAGTTGGATTTGAACCCTCGACCATGGATCTACTGGGCAAATATGGTTACCACTAGACCAGCAAAAATGACTATGATGAAAAATATATAGTTAATTAGAGGCAGCTATTTTCTTGAAAGTAATTTAGATTCAAGTTGTTCTAAGGTACTCTGATGTTAAGGTATTCTGAATAAATCTGCGACTAATACGGTAGGTTTTTATATTAGCAACCTATGTATCAAGAACGTATATTTATGAATAGCAAAGATGTGTTAAAGAAGATGAAGAAAATGTTGTTTACTATCCCTGTCCCAAATATCCGTTTACATTGGAAATAATAATAATAATAACAATAATAATAATAATAATAATAATAATAATAATAATAAACATTTTTGATGCAATGCTGTGATATGAAGCTCATTTAACGATAGCAATGCTTGTAAAGTTCTAATCGAAGACATGCAATTTATATCTAGTTCTCACTGAGTGAATTCTGTATGGTAATAATAATAATAATAATAATAATAATAATAATAATAATAATAATAATAATAATAATAATAATAATAATGGCGTTTCCACTTACCGAAGTCACGTGACAAGATCTCTCATTCATTCAGTCTTGTGACTTCCCACGTTTTCCCTGATACACTTCGTTGTCCATATTTCAACTGATAGTCAACTGAATAGTGCGCACTTACCATGAAAAAAACTTTAGAGGTGTTTTGTAATGTGGACTGAGTATCACCTTTATGTCTGTTACTCCCAACATCTGCCTACTTGCATAGGTAGTCCGATACTTAACAAAGAAGTTTTTATTACTGTAATTATAAAATAGATTATTATTAATAAAAGCAATAAGTATGTCGATATTATGGGTGTCCAGCATTGTGTCCCATTAGTAAAAAAAGGGCTTGGAGCCATTGTCGTATTTAACACACCAAAAGTCTACGACTAAATTAATAGCAATGATGAAATTCGATTTTTTAGATAACATCTATCATACAACGAAAGTTTTATGAGTATTTCGAACAGCTAACTGCAACAATCAATAATTACATTTAGCTAAGGGACTACTGAAGAAATTAACATTTGCAGCCATTAGAATTGCATCATCAAAAGTTGCTCATCAGATAAGTATTACATATCAGAACCTAGCCGTCTTTCTCTTGCCCACACTTCTCAGCTGGGCAGGCATCTGATAAGACGCTAACGGATATCCTCTGGTAGAAGGTGGTAGGGGTTTGAAAACCGCACGCGCCAGGAGAACAAAACCATCTGGCGCGGACCGACCGTCTAGGGGAGAGGCCTGCACTGTCGAAAACATCCGCTCAAGCGTTGCCGTTTCCGTTGGCCTCCACACTTTGAATTTTTACTCATAGTTTTAGCACGTAATCAGCTGGAAGATAGAGAAACCATGACAGCTGGAGTAACTGGTATGTTATTTTGGTCAGCATTTCGTAGAAACGCTAAAAGAAGTTTGCTTTTAGCAGCGTACTGCAATGAACATATGCCGAGAGACATCCGACACCGAACTGAAAACCTAAATAAAAAGCGGCTTAGAATGCACATATTTCAGCAGATCGCGGTTAATATTTGTGCCAAAGCCTGTTTCACAACCACAAGTATGAAACGTTATTAATTGAACAACAACTGAGAGGGAAGTATGCCTTTACTTCCCATCATCTGAATTGAGTATCTCATTGCCAGAAAGGTACCATGTACTGCGTTGCATTTTGTATTAAGTTAATAGCCATAGACAATATACATATAATAAAGACAACGCTGTGAAGTTGAACAGTTATATAATTATAAAACGGCATTTAATTTATTAGCAGAGTCCGGAAGTTAGGCAAAAGTATTTTCTATCTCGGTGGATATATTAAAGAATGATAGAAATGAACATGTTTCCGTGCATTTGGTTTTTTTTTTATACCTATTTTAAGTTTGCTTGTTGGTTTTTTTCCCGTTTTCGATTGTTATGGATTTTTCTGCGATTATTTACGCACACAAAGAGAATAAACAGAAGAGAAAAAAGTTATAAAGATTAAATACCATATTCACTTCACAAAAATATATATTGAGATTTTTGTTATATATTTATTTCTTTTCAAGCAATCAAACATTCTCCTCGGTCCATTCACTTAAGCTCTTTAAATAGCAGAACCTCCATTAGTGAAAGGAACGCACGGTTACCTCGGGCATACGAATACCAGGAAACAGAGAGGATGAGGGAAATGCCAAATGCCAAAGTTTTGAATACACTTGGCGAATGACCTTCTTTGAATCCGGGAGAGACAATTCTAGAAAAGTTGTGGTGCAGGTAACTTCTAAGCTGCATATATGTAACGAACAAGCCAGCTCAAGCCTGAAAAAACCGGGGAGAGGGGTGGGGTGAACTAAACTGAAATAAAAAAAAAATAATGTATGAATAGATGATATTGTGTTCACTAATTCCACTGACAAAGGGAAAGGGATTCTATGTTCAGGTTTCTAACTTTTTTCTAACTTTTAGAGACACTTTTTTGCAATCATCTTGCAATGTTAATTCATGCCATAAAAAATGTTTTGATTCAATTTGTCTGTTTATTTATAATGGCAGAGCTAAGGACTTAGGGCCTTTTCTTCCAATCAACCAGTCTTGTACAGAAACATATATATACATTAACAAAAGGAATTAAACTTAATTTTTATAATTATTATATTTTAGAGAACCTTGAAAATGGCACATCTATGTTGTGATAATATCTAGTTTTGGAGCGATGAATAGTAGCTGATTTTCCTATATAAAAACAAATAGCTATAGATAAAAGGCATTGGCACTGTTATAATATTTAATCTTTTGAAATGATTCCTGCAAGACTCCTATGGAAAAATGCAAAGTAAGAATATATGAGTAAATTTTCATTACACTATTTTTAAGTATAATAGGTATGCTACTCCAGTAAGTTTAGAGCAGATATGCTTTATATTAGAATCTAAATCCCAGTTTAATTTTTGAATCATGTGAATTTGTGAAACTTAACACATAAGTTCTCTTAATTTTTTGTGTTTAAATTAAATGTTTCTTCAGTATTTGTTGTATTTACCTGTGATATGTTTACTTTAAAATTAGTGGCTAATTCTCACATATGATCATTTGACTTCTTCTATCTTTGTGTCTGAAATTATTAAAGTTGTATTATCAGTATATAAAATACTGTTTTGCATGGTAGATGGTTAGGGAAATAATTTACATAATAATAAACATAAAAAATTCCAAGACATATGCTTGTATGACTTCAATGGTTATTAACATGAAGTCAAATATTTCATAATTAGCTATCACCATTATAATCTATTGTTTAGGTATGATTCAAATAATTGCATACTATTACCCCTCAAATGTAATTTTTTTAATAATTATTGAATGTGATAAAGTGTCAAAAACTTTCTTTAGATGAAGAATAATTGTTGTGGGCATGAGCTATTTCGTTCATAAAAATTCTTCTAACACCTTTATTGTGGAGAATTTAATTCTAAATCCAAACTGAGAATCGTTCACCTGGAAATTATTTTCAAAATAAAGAGATAATCGTTAATGTATACAGTATTCAATTATTTTAGAAAAAATAGGAATTAAAGAAATTGATCAATAGTCATCTGGGTCACTTATGTCTTTTCTTATATACAGGACTTACTATTGTTACTTTTAGGCACTTTGGAAAGGTACCATATTCTAAATACCATATTGGTTAATACTGTTAAGGGAAAAAGAATTTCATCAGCTAAATACTTTATAATGCACTTTGAAAAGTAAAATAATAATCATAGCTTTAGTATAATTTAGTCATTTAATTGCTGTTAAGGTACTGTTTGGTGTAACAAAATTCTAGTTAAATTGTTCACATGTAGTTGTAATATTCATATTACATTCATATATAGGTGTTTTCCAGCAGTATCTGTGCCTTCAGTTCAGATATATTAACTGGGTTTTTTTTGGTCTGTAATGTTTTTTGAAATGTGAATTAAATGTATTAGCTGTAATTGTGCTGTGTACTTTTAATTTTGTTTTACTAGTCTCAGATTAAATTATATCCCGGGCAGCCTTATATTTATTATGGGATTTTTTTTATAATTTTTAATTATTATTTGCTTTGCCTTTTGCTGATATAATCTCTAGCTTATATTTTTGTTTTAATTTTAAATATGCTTCCTTAACATTATTTTTAGTATTACTAGTAGTAGTAATAGACTTTTTATTGTACCAGTTTTAAAATACACTCAAATAAGTACAACTGTCAATGGGCCTTACGGTTATTTTTTCTGGTACCTCTGACATGATATGTGAGCAGTAACATTTTAATTCTATTTAAAGAAGGAGTGTACCAATTTTTCAAGAAAATGCTTATAAAGTTTAGTTTCCGTATTGATTTTTATCATGAATTAATTGAAAATGGAATTTATGTCTGTGTAACTATTTAGGATATTAAATCAGTCTATGATACTTAATTGTCGTTTAAAACATTATTATTACTTAAAGGTTTAATAACTGTCTTATTTACACCCAAAGGGTTTTGATTCATTTAAATTTAATCTCAATTAAAGATCATTGTGATCTGAGAGACATCTTATAACACCATCTGAATTTTAGTTTGTTGCACATTACTAATTATGTTATCTCAACAGGAATTAAGTCTAGTAGACTATCGTTTGAGCAATATAGATTGTAACATTTCATGTATTAAGGAAAACATTTCGCCAGCTTCATGGTAACATTCATGTTAAGTTGCCCAATATATCTGTACTATTATTTTGGCTTGAATACAGAAACTATTAGAGCCTTATTTAATGATAGCTGTATATTAGATTGCTTCAAAAACTGTTTTCTAACATAGATGAGTGATATCAATTACAAAATATTTAATATTTTGACTTTGTTGAACAAAAATTCCCACACCACCATATATTTTATGAACTCCACAGAAAAAAAAAACACTTTTTAATTCATAGCTGTGGGTATATATATATATTTCTAGCATCTTTTTCTAACCAATGTTATAAAGGATATTGCAATTTAATTTATCCATTATATAAACTCATTGAGATTGTTTTTTAGATACTGTATATTAATGTGAAATACTATAATACTGTTTTGGTTACTATTCAGCAATTCATTATCTATGTTAATAAATGCAAAATGATGAACCATTATTGTTTTACGTCCTTCTTGCTTCTAAGTCTGTTGTCAAACTATAAAACATACATATATATAGCCTTTTTTTATTTATAAAAAATCTCCACCAGCACTGTTGTTTTACTTTGTTTTATTGACTGGGAAACTTTATTAACCTCATTAGAATTAACTGCATTTAAGTACATATAAAATATAATCTTGCCTAGAACTTTGTTACCGTGTAAATTAAAGTGCAGTTCATGTCTTGTGTGCATGCTGTGAGTAACAGCAGAAACCTTTTCTATTCTACATTTTTACTAACAAGAGCAATATTACCAATTTAACAACCTTATGCATTGAAGAATTTTATCTGAATTCATATCTTATAGGGAGATTAACTAACATTTCTAAGGTATGTTTGTTTTAATTAATATTCATTACATCCGGATGACTGCTATCAGAACTCCAAAGAGGCAGATAGTGTCGTGTCCATGCACTTTAAGCATGTGGGGGAGATACTTAGTTTTCGTCATTTGTACTGCTTTGAGGTATTGTTCCTTAATTTTGTCATCTGTAAAAAGTGTTGGTGTACCATGTTTTGCATGGATTTTTATTATTATATTGCTTCACAAGAAGGTTGAGATAGAGAAGAACATTTTCATCACTATAATATGTCTAGCTGTATCTTTGGTCACATTTTCATCTTAAGCTATGAAATTAACACCTCTTGTGAACACACACACACACACATATATATATATTCTTTATTTCCAAAATAAGTCCTGCTACACCAATATGTGTAATTCTAAAATACAGCATACATGTTTTGCAAGAGAAAATTTATATGCATCGATATTGGTCAGAATTTTCCAAATGTAATCACTAAATTTAATTGTTGTTAGAGTTTGAAATAAATGCCTCTTGTTTTATATACATTTTTATTTCTGAAATACTAATCCTGTATAATTAAAAAACTATGGTGTATGTCATGAGGAAATTTATGTGCATTAATATTTGTCACAGTTTGCCACATGTAATCATTAAATTTAAATTAATTGCAACAATGAAATATTCAAGTTACAATGATATTCTTGCACATAAATATTCCAGTTTTAAGGAATAAATACAAACTTACATAAATGGCATGTCAGGTAGCTGCATTATCGACAAAATGGTGTTTAGTTTCATATTCTAGCACACTATTATAAATGGGTGCTGCAAGTTTAGTCTTTTTAAAGCATTGAGATGGAAGAGTATTTATTTGTATGTTGTCTATGATTAGACTATTATTTAAACACTCTATGCTGCCACTCCTTGCCAGTTAAAAGAGATCTTAGCACATTAAACATAGATAGATAGTTAATGAATAATGCTCTTAAAACACAATGCCATCATTTGGCCATGTGAGATAACCAAAAAATGCACATATTCATTTCTAGATGGAGACACCAACTTTAAACAGAAGAGACAGAGGAATTATATACACAAAAAAATGACAACATTTAATACAAAATGATTAGATGTAGAGGTCCATAGGCAACAGGGTGATATTTGAAAGTTCTAATATAAAGGTAATGCACATTTTTATTTTCTAATCTTTCGCAATTAAATTTAAATTGTGAGAATTAGTATTTTTGTTTTTATTTCATTCATAAGAGTAAAATTTCACATGACATGAGGTAATTAGGTAATAAGGACTGAACCAAGTTCAAATATTATAAGTAGACTCGGAACTGATGGAAGTCTCTCCTCTGTGTGTAGGCCTATGTGGTATTTTGCCACATATCAGAGGTTGTTCTACCATAAGAACACATGGTTACTTCCCTTCCAAGTGCAAATTAAAAAGAAATTAGTTATTATGCTCTTCGTTCTTTTTTAAAAAGCACTCCCTTTTCTTTAAACATCACTAGCGCTAATGGAAGTCTGAGCAGAACTAGCAAGTCTTTTGCGCACCACTCAGGGCCTAAGCGAAAACGTTGGATGATACGCCCCTATGGGCTCCACGTTCATAATATGATTCTTGGGTTATCGTTGATATGGTTGACCACATCTTCAAAAACTGCTCTATTTAGAAACCAGAAGGTGCCACAAACTTACTCCTGCCAGCTCAGGATGGTTAAAGGGGTAACAAAGGTATACCATTAAGCGGAGGTTATATTAATTTGCCATTACCAGAGCACATTTCAGTTTCTGAATTCTTGTGAAGTGGCTGATGTGGAAAATGTAGTCAGTTGTAGTAACTTGTTTCTAAGGTGAAATTTTATTCCAAGTCTTTGTGTAATAAACGTGTGCGCCAATAGAGAGGCTTGTAGTTTCGTTTAAACTGCCCCTCAAAACAATTATAAGGATATGTGAATAAATGATGTGAAATTCGCTCCAATGAAAAACAGGAAGATTGTTTCTCTACAGGAAAATGTAGGTTATACCAAATTCAAGTGTGGAGCACCATGCATGAATTCTATAAAACACACATAACTCCTTCTCTAGTGGAAATTCTGTACCGATTACAGGAACACTGCTTTGAGATATATGAGTTGAAAGATTAGAGGTAAAGCAAACATATGATGCCATCATCTAAAAAGAATACAATTTGAGGTTTAGGAATTTCATGTACAGTACCACAGGATAAATTATAAAATTCTCGTGTGCTCTACTTGTTTTAGAGGCTGCTAGCTGCCACTTAATATTAATGAGCGCTTTCATTTCAAAACTTCCCAGTTTGATTAACTACTCATTTAAAATAGTTTTAATTTGTAAAATATTGAGGAAGAAGTTTAAAACTATTGTTGGTTAAATTTTCATTCCCTTACCCTTAGCTAACCTTACTTTGAAATTTAAAATGAGCCCCTTCTTTATCTTTTTATGCTTAAATTTTCAAAGGGATTCAAATGCTATAAGAAGTTTGATCTTTTATTAAATCAGACTTGCAATTTGGATTGCTATGTAATTTTGGGCAGAATAATAATATAAAAATTATTGAGCATTTAATGTAATAGTTGTGTTTTGGTAACTGTTTTTTCAAAATGAAAAAAAAAAAAAAGAACAGAATGCAATTTTTACCCCAAGTAATACAACTGACTTATTTGATATTCTGTCCAAATTCAAATAACAGTAACATTCTATGTTAGAATGCAAAGATAGAAAACAAAAGATGATATAAGAACTACGTCCCTAAATTTTAGAAATAAGAATTTAGGAAAGCTGTTTGAAATTTTAAAGAGAAGATGGGTTGAGAAAGTGAAATGTAATCAATATGGTTTTCAACTTCAGAGCGTTCACTAATTCTTGGAATTTGGACAGATCAACAAATAAATGAGTAATTTGTAGAACGAAGAAAGTAAAGTTGGCCAAAATTACAATTATTAATAATATAGTAACACAATCTATTTTGAAACCCCTAACAAATTCCCTTGCATTCCATCCTTTTTGTAAAATATATTTAATTTGAAACATTTTATTTCCCAAACACAGCTATAAATTAGTTTGTCCAGATTCAAACAACAATAACAGTTGAGGTTGTCAGACAAAAACTATAAACAAAATTTGTGATGCCTATTTCATCTTCATTAAAATTTAAGCATCAAAAGGTACGGGTGTCATTTGAGATTTCAAATTAGAGTGACTGAGGTTAAGGGGGCGAAACCTAAAATTTAATTAATAATGCCTGTATGTAACCCCTTCAATATCTAAATTGGCGTGTTTGTTTTTTTTTCTTTTTGTTCACTTCAAAAAAATAAAATATGCAGTTAATCAAACTGGGATATTTTGAAATGAAAGCCCTTTATAATAACAACATGTTACACCACATTTCTGTGTGCATCCTAAATCTCTCAAGTTTCTGTGACAGAACGTTCTATTAAGTCCAATGGGATTGTGAACAATATTACGAAATATGCACAACACCGTACTGATGTGTTGTATCTATATTCCCTGTTTGTTGCATGTTTTGTTAAATGTTCAACATATGGGAACCCTGGGATAACCCACTACATCACAATGTGGTGTTTATAGGAATAAAAAAGTGAACAAAAAGTGTATAAATCTCTCTTCCGCTGAGTAAGGCAGACATTCTGCAGAAAATCCACATTTTCCCCCGAATTTCATAGTAAAGTTAATAATTGGCACTTCAGTTACGAATGTGTCTTATATTAATGCAGAGCAAAATTTCAAAAAAAAAAAAATGATTTTGTGATTTTAGCATATTTTGGAAGTAGAAGAATGCAGATGTAAATTGTATACTCCTTGGGTCAAATGAAGTTTAATGCGAAATAATCTTGGTATACCCATTAGACTAATGGTTGAGATATTTTATCAGTTGCATTATTAAAGTATGTGCGTGACTATAATGTTTAAGTACAAGTTAAATGGCTGTGAGTAGTTATTTAGGCATTTTACGTAAATATATAATATTATCATTAATTAAGAAACACACTGATAATTGCTGCAAATACAACAGTGATTCAGATCTATAGGAGAGAAGTGATGAGGCAATTTAAAAACACAGAGTCAACCGTCAAAACAAATACTATTTTAAGCATATGATTAAGTAACAACTTCAAAGGGAAGGCGATTTCGGTTACACTTGATAGCGTCGAAAATGCGCCACCTATTGTTGTCCTGCCTTGGATGTGCATTAGGTTTGTTCAATCACTGCTGGAAGTGGATTGGCTATGGAAAGTTAGAGAATTAGCCACAGAAGTTGGAACAGATCACATCACAGTGTTGCAGTAGGACGCTTTTCAGACATAAACAAAAAACGGCTCAGCTAGGGTGCCAAGCGTCTTCCAGAAGTACGGGACAGGGTGATAAATGTTGCACGGGACTACATAGAGAGAACGTAAAAGTCCCCAGGCTATAGAACAAGCGGTGTGCTGCTTATAAACAATTGACATTATTTTTAGCCCTCGTTTCCTTATTAACAACATTATAACCACATATAATTAAAATACTTATTAAATTTACTTTATTTGTAAGAGGTTGAACAGCCATTATTTTTGACAACATATTTTTACTCATTCTCATAATTTTTATGATCTTTCTCAACACTATCCCTGTTGGATACACTGTACCTGTTCCAATATTTCTGTCAGTCTTCAAAGAAACTATTTTCGACAGCTACCTCATAATTGCCTCCTCAGCCTTCCTATGAATTTGGGGAAAAGAAAATAAGTTACATGGGGTTAAATTTGGTCTATAGGAAGGGTGAGGGACACACCTCATATTTATTAATTTTTTGTGAGATATTCCAGCAACAACATTTGCAATGTGAGGCTGTGCATTATCCATCTTGTTGCACGGGAATATGACCTTTGTCGAGTAAGATGGTTTTGCAGAGTTTTCAGAACATCCCTTTAGTATTGTGCAGTAACAGTTATGTATGCACGACATACGATATACTGGTAAACCATTCCTAGAATGACAAAAAAATTAAATGACTATAATTTTCCCAACGGAAGCAACCATTTTTGCTTTGTTATGTATTAATGACCACAGAACGTTTTGCAATTTTCTCTTAGGATGGAAATGATTTAGCAAGTTTAGTCAGCAGTGATTAACTTTGAAATAAATCCCGCATCTTCCTGTAACAACATCTTCAACTGCATGCGAATGCCTTTTCGCTCAGGAATCAGTCTTGGGACCCAGCGAGGACAAACACGTCTCCTGTGCAATTTTTCAGTTTGGCACCCAGTGAATATTTCAGAATTTCTGAAAGTTTTTAATGTTATTCTACAACCCTTTCTCACAATGACAGCAGCAGCGTTAATGTTTTATTCCATTAAAGTACAAACTGGAGTGTTTCCTCTCTCCCTTTAAAAATTTTAAACACCACCTATAGAGTTGCGCTATAGGGAAGAACAAATTCTTCATAGGCCTCTTGTGGCATGGACATGTTGAGACGAATGTAGAATTTCAGAGCAGCATATTGTACGTCACCTCCATTTTACTGTAGGCAGAACTGAACATGTCTCAACTCGAACAGCTCTCACAGACGGAAACAGAAAGTAACAACAACGAATCTTTTACCATAGGTACATTATGCATTAAGTTAACAAAATATTGCAAAGTTAAATTTTAGTGCGAGAAACTGTCGCTATGTTAGAAGAATAATTAGTAATGCATACAATAAATGACTAAATTATGTTAAAGGCAATCTTTATGCAAACTTTCTTTTAAATAGTGCATTGCCCTCACACTAAAATACTATGCAGGTATCTCTCGCCTCAAAATGGTTGTATACTAATCTCATTTCAAAAGGAAAGCTTTCAAATAATGCCCTGGCTTGAGAAAAAGTACATACTTGTCTGGTTGTGAGGAAACATTCTGTTGCCAGGCAGAGAATTCACTGCTGCAAAGAACGCACTAACGGATAACAGTGCAGGTTGTTATATACGTTGTTGTTCCCAATACAACCGCTCCATCCAGGTGTATCAATATTTCCACAGATGCGCGTCAAGGCTGGTAAAACGAGCGCTTTTGAAGGTGAAATGGGTTGCTCCCAACAATAATAACAACAACGCACGAAGCACAATTTTCTCTTGAACGAATTGTAGAATTATCAAAACAAAAGACTAGGATTTTGCAGCGTTAATTCCCTGAAAAACATTTAAATTATTATTTGTGATTAAAGATGACTCAAACAGGCAAGAACACATGAATATCTGCAGATTACAGAAATAAATCTTAAAATTTAATATTTTATTTAATGGATGGATTACAAAAAGGTAAGATTTCAATAAAGGTAAGAGTGTGCAGAAAATTCGGATTTTGTGAGATTTTTAATAGTACTATGCATCTCAGGCGGTGCATACAGATGAATCATGAGATAACACTGTAAATTGGAAGCATTTCACACCTAAGGTTTTAGATGGAATTTGTGAATGGTGAATGCTGAGAAAACGCTGCAAATTCGCACGACTAGGAGTGAAGGTCCTGGCGAGCTTTGAACTGCAGATATCCCCCTCACGGGTTTGAACGCCGTCGGTCATGTTATGGGTTGCTATGTGAACTTCATAGCTATTAATTGCGCTTAATTCGCAACAGTTTTGTTCATGTCTTGGAGCGATTCTAGCGGTATAGTTTTCATTTAGTTATACTGCTACTGGATTGTACAAATATTTTTGAAGTTGATAGTATATTTCAACAGAAATGCTTGCGAGAGTTTTGAACCTAACGTTTTTGAAATGTGTATAAACAGAACCTGAGGGTACACGAGCCTGTAAGTAAATAAATATGAATAAATAACTTTCCCTTTATATAATTTTCTTTTTATTTGTATCCACGTATATTTAACGAAAACATTCAACAAAAACAATTCACTGTAAATTTGTATTTGCTTGGCAATTACAAAACTATGAAAAATGGTATCTACACACGTTGTGGAAAGCGTTAACGAACATGAACGTATAGAATCTAAGTGTTGCGTTGTGTTTGCATAATAATAATAATAATAATAATAATAATAATAATAATAATAACGAACAATCTATACGCTATATATGAAGAGCTGTTACATTGTAATTCCTGGTTATCTTTTTCTGTGGAAATCTCTTAGTAATATATGAAAATAACATTTAGAGGTATTCCTGAAACCTTCACATACATTCATTGGTAATAACTGCTTTTTCAGAGAAGAAGTGACTGCACTATTTTTAGATAGGGTGCTTTATGACTAGAGATGAAACATCTTAAACAAAAAGGAATTGTTGAAGTGAGCATTACACCTAACGGCAGAGGGAAGGGGTTAGAGCCGGATTCCGTACACAGCAACAGTGCCGAAAGTGAGCGAATCGATGGATAACCTGTAGTGTAGTTTTTACCTTGAACCGCCGTGCAACGTTCAGTCGCCCATACTACGTTGAAGCATCGGTAGCCTCGTGTACATGAAAGGAGATGTTTCATACTTAGTTGTGACATTAAACGCAAGAGAGCAGGTGAGACGTCAATTCGTATCCGTGAATAAGACAGGATAAAATGACAGGCTGAATCGAAATATGATAATGCGAACTTAGGTATCCCTTTGAGCTTCCCGCTGCATAAGATCAAGAATGTAGAATCATTGATGGTTGATGGAAGTAGTGTCGAGCCGCTCCCCATTTGGAGTGAGCTTGCATTCTTAAATAAGGAGTCATCGAGAAGTCGGTCCGCAGGCATTTGTGTAGTCGAGATTTCAGTAGGGGAGCGGACGTGTGGAAGTACTGATCGCGCGCCGAGCGTGTAGTTATTGTGTTCACTTAACCACCAAGGCAAGCACAAACTCCAAAGTCCAAACCTTAGTAACGGTGGGCGGATTATCTGCTAAAAAACCGGTTTCGAAAGAGGGAAGAAATGTCAGAAATGCAAGAGTAGCAACTTTCTTCTGTGAGGTGCACATCACTCAAGTACGGGGGAACTTGTGGATTTCCCGTTAGAATTTCGAGAGTTTAGCCCTTACCTGTTTACTTGTACTGATGCGTTCACCTGTTATAAATCATTAAATTAAATGAGAAACAAAAAAAGACTACTTTTATATATTAAATGATGATGAGAAAAATACCGCGTATGAAGGAAAGATATTGAGACCACAAGATACAAGAGCATTGTATTATTTCTGCTGTCTTTAAAAAGGTAAAGCTATGTTTAGGCTGGTGAGTGTCCAACAACATTGTTCTACTCTATTCATTAAACCTGTGATAACACGTTCTACAATGTCAGACTGCTTGCAATATTTGAAAAACCCAATACAGTTAATGAATGTGGAAACTGGACCCACATGTGCGTGCAGATATTCATGCCGTTTAGCCCAAATGATTTCTGTAAGCTGACTCTGAAACAATAATATCGGGTGTGCTTGCATCGGTCTGTGTCATTTAGCGGTTGGGATTTGGATCGATAACAGATCGAATGATATGTGCATTTCCAACTAAACTGAGATTTTAAATATTTGAAAAATGGCATTGTTTGAGCTTTTAGCGGAATATGTGCAAAGGATTCTATCGCTTATTATAGATTTAGACTAGGATTAGATACCCTATTATTTTAGTGTAAATAAATTAAACTAACTCATCTTTATCAGGTTTGCAGGCAATTCCCTATACCGCATACATTCCAAAATAATATAAATACATATGGATATGTTCACAGCAGCATGTGTTCATATTTGTTCCTCTTGAACTATAGGCTAACGCATTTCAACTGGTGCATGCAATATTTACATGTACCCAGGAAAACTTAAAGAAATCATAAAGGAATATGAATACCTTTATCTTCTTTGTGGGTTGTAAACACACCCAGAGATTAGAGTAGTTAGAAAGTACATGCTAGTCCTAGAAATATTATCTACAAATAGAAAGATCAATTTGCTCATAGTATCTGATCATTGTGGATTCACTAAAAAGATGATATTAGTAATACAGATTTTACTGAAATCTGTGAGAATATCTCCAAAAATACTCGTGCTGTTAATTAGGAACTTCATAAGAAGCAAGTTTGACAGATAGCGAATAGTGCCTGGCATAAAGAACAATATCCTTTTGATTCATTTGTTATAAAGAAGCAGCGTACGAAAGAATGTTCTACATATGTATTGTCATTGGGACCTAGAGGATATTTACTATCTTGGGAAAGCACCAGAAAATCTTCTTGCTTTCAACATGAACATGAAAGGTTGGGAAAATAAGACCTTTTCTTGAAGACATCAGAGGCGTAAATTATAGAGGGTTGTCCATTAAAGAAATATCATAATTTTTACAAGCATAATTTCTCGCGCTAAAATTTAGCTTTCATTAAGCTATTTTTGTTAGCTTAATGCGCACATACACGTGATACTAGTTTCATTGCTATAACTTTCAGTTCCCGCCTGTGAGAGATGTGCAAGTTGAAACATGCTCAGTTCTCTCTACAGAGGTGATACGCGACGAACAATTCTCAACAAATCTTCAGCTGAGGCATACGCAATGTCACAGGAGACCTATAGAGAGAGAGTTTAATCTTCCTAAACACCGATCGAAGATGGTTTAAAATGTTTAAATATAACAATTAGAAGGAAGATTGACCCTAAGTCACAGTTTGTGTTCTAACGGAACAACACTGCTGTTTTCATTGTGAGACAAAATTACCGAATAACATTTCAGAATACTTTTAGAAATTATGAACATTTCATTGGGTGCTGCCCACGTGTTGATAACTGAAAGGTTGCACATGAGACATGTTTGTGCTTGGTGGGTTCCAAAACAACTGATTCCGGAAAAAAAGGACTTTCGCGTGCAGGTTTATATATAGTTGAAGACGATGTTACAGGAAAATGCGGAGTGTCTTTCAAAGGTAAGTACCACTGATTGTGCTTGACTATATCCTTAGAGCAAACTGCAAAGCTCTGTCACTCACACACACACACACACACACACACACACACAAAACTAATTGCTTCTGCTGGGAAAGTATGATCATCTTATTTTTTCGATATTCAAGAAAAAGTTAACCTGCACACACTAAAATTCATCTATGATGGGTGCACTTACCAAAAAGCTATCTGAAGTCGCTGCAACCGCCGCAGTAACGTAAGTTACAGACTCGTTAATTGAAATGTTAACTAATAGAAATTGGCTTTTTCTTATAAAATGGATATGAACATGTTACTGGAATAAAAGATTAATTACGTAAAACACTACTGCAACTAGGCTATGCCACACAGTCTTTTAAGCACAGCAAGCAGTGTTTCACATTGTGGTTATGCCGTGAGTTGGGCTCGAATTCTGACCATAATATATACAGTAGGGGAAGTTTAGGAACTTCCGGGATTGAAACCTAAGTGCATCTGCATGAGAATAGACCGAATTTCGACAAGCGAATAACGCCGAGCAGTATTGACTTGTCAAAATGGAAATGTCAGGTTTTTAGTGGTTTATTTAAACCGATTTCAAGAAAATTGGGCAATTTATTGAATGCACTTCGTCAGAAGAATGCCTCAAACAATAGGGTAATATTTGGTCCCTTAGTTTGCAATGCATTTTATATTTTACTACAAAACACATTGAAAACTAATGAATTAATACAACACAACACAATTGTCTTTACCTTCTGCTTTTAATGACATAAATCTTCTAGCCCTGAAACCACATGAACCATAAAACTACGCATTAAAACATTCACTGTTTTCCTTTTGTATTCAGAGCTGTGTCCCTGCAAAATTTCTCTTTCTTTGTTTTCCTGGCTCTCTCCAGATACCATTTTCTGCCGTTCATGCTCTTATCTCATTATCCTCTCGATGTAATTTCTTCCCTTGCTTCTTTCCTTCTATCTCTGCTCAATATGATCGTCGCCTTTATCTCGCTCTCTGCAGATTGCAAACCCCCTTATCAGGAGCACTTATTTCATTACTCTTTCCTCTCCAAAGCAGGCGCAATCTTTTCTTTGCTCCTTCTCTCTCATGACCAGTAGCTTTATCCTCCCTTGTTGCTCCAGTCATTAATTTCTTTTCTTCTTCCTCTTGCTATTTGTTCATTAGAGACTTGGGCTTCTTTGCTTTGCCTATCCCAGCTAAAGTTAGCCAATAACGTAGTAAACTAAATTTAGAAATGTAATATCAATCAAACGTTTTACTTCAGATGAAATAAGTCGGTGCATTTATACACAGTAAATATCACTAGTTTTGTTTGTAATGACTCCACGTGAATATGTCGAGGAATTGCTTTCATTTGGGTTTTCATTTGATATTACTAGAAGAGAGAAACCGTGAAAGAAATGCGGAAAAATGGGTTCCCTTCAGTATCTACGAAAGTGGATTGTGGAATTGTACTTTACGAAATACGTTTTTCTTTCTATATATATTTTATTCCAAAATGCAGACTTCATATTAATAAACGAAAGGAGACATAATAACTTAAAGTGATTGTAATATGCATTCTAATTATTTGATACGCCTACCCTACTTTACTTTAGGATAAAAGCACATTGTTGAAAAGCTTACTTTTGTGTTAAGTTATTCCATTGCTGGAAATATGAGCAATTGGAAAAAGTTGCATCCTACCACTTGTTATGTCTTTTGCTTCTCTTTCTATACTTTATATTTATTTACATTAATACGATAACTGGGGCAAAATCTACATTGAATAGCAGGTTTTCTATTCTTGGACTATATATGTCAACTGGTGTTGCGGATTAGCTTAAAGGTGCTTTCAAATCTGTGTAAATTGTCGTGTGTACAAGAAGCATATATAAGTACCGCTCTTTCCGCTGTCGCTCGGGTCTGGCTAGCCGCTCGGGTACAAGGGCACTTAGTACCAGCAGCAGCAGCTGTTGAGTGCTTTCAGCCCTGCGTGTAACGTGAAGTATCTTTAAATTTGTACATAAACTGAGACTCAGATTTACAAAAGAAAAGAAAAGAAAAAAAAAAAAGAAAGAAAAAAGCAAACACACGTAGAAAATCGATACATACCCTTCTATTTATATATCATTTCTCTCATTACTATTTATTCAGTATATGAATATTTATTTTGTATTTATAACAGTTTTAGAGTCAATACGGATAATTAATGCATTTCAAGCGCCAGTCTGAAAGAAAATATCAAATAATAATGTCACTTTAACCCTCAACTCTTGCTATAAGAACATTGTCCAGTATTTATTAAACAGCAAAGGGGTTATAATAGGTCTTCCGGTAGAGCAGCATCTCAAATCTTGGTTTCGTCGTCGTTTCGTTCATTCTATGATAAGCTTCTTTTTGGGCAGTGTGAGCAGTTAGCAGCTTCTAAACAGTACAAGCCAGCTGTTGGGCTGCCAACCGCAGCATGCTCGGTTAGTATTGGCTGTCTGATCAGGTTTAATGGCGATTCATGCAATTCTTCTTTTTATAATATTAACATGTTGCAGCGTATAATTCTCTTGGAGAAATTGTCGCATTGGAATACGAACTCCATACTGTTGAAATAAAATATGGTGACTTGTACATATTAGAACTGACTATTTGCTAACGGCTTACAGTGCATAAGAAGAAGCTGGTCCGAGGATGGATGAAACGTCGGAGAAATCAAACCTTAAGACGCGTCTCTTACCGGATGACCTATGGAAGCCTAAGCATTAGTTTAACGTCATAATAATGTTATTAATTTGCTGCTAATTGTTTGCTATACAGTGACTAAGGTTATCGAGTGCAAAGGTTTCTCACTTCACGAAAGCCAAACAATTTCCTAAATTGAATGAATGCTTGCCCCAGTTAAGCATGGACGTTTTGAAATTGTTAGTCTTCATTTTCTAAGATACCAATACTTAATGATCAGTTGTGCACCATACGTTATAGTTCCACTGAAGTAATGCATGACATCTCGCAATTGGTGTTTTCTTTCTTTCTTTCTTTCACCTGTGCGTTTCGGAAATTTCTTCTATACATTTTACGAGTGTTCTTTATTTCGGCTTTGTTTTAAGATCATTTAACCTCCATACTCGAAAACCATTTACTAGCCTACTAGCGGGAAATATTTTGTACTTTAATGTCAGGGTATACGGTCAACCGGAATGGAATTTTACAACTAGACTTCATTAACACACACTATTAATAGAATTACACTTCAACATTGTTCTGATTAATTCTTTGGCCGGCAGCAAAAGGCACATAAAAACTATTTTGTCAGAAGAAGCTTTTTATTTTAATTTACTCTTATCTGGGTAATAATACAAGAATGTAATACATATATGTATGTTTATTAAATTATACTCTCTTTCAATATGAATTAAAATAAATTTTCATGTTTTAAAAACTAAAATAAATACCTATGCTTTAATCTAATATAAAAATAATAATAAAATTAAAAAAATAGGTTTTTTTATTTATGTGCCTTTTCTCGCCGTCCATAAAGATTTATCTCTTACACCTTTACTCGCCCGCAACTAAATCATGACAGGATATTTTTAAGAAGAATAAAAGAAAAGTGTGTTTATAGTAAATTCTTCTTTGAAAATGAGCATTTCTACTGCGGCATATTCACTCGTCAAAAAGAACTGTAACTGTAATTTGTGAACTAAAGAACTGAGGGAAAACTACTGGAAAAAATACTTTGTAACGGAATCCGTTTATATTTTGCGAATGAAAGCCCTTCATCGTCGTCAATTACAGGCGTGCCCGCGCTATAGTATCAAGCGTCATGTGCACAAAAGCGGTGGAAAAAAGTATGATGTAAAGTTTGTGACCTATTCACAGAGACATAAGCATCGCAAACTCTCGGGTCGGTCCTGGCGGTCTAGTGGTAACCATACCATACTTGCCTCGTAGACCCAAGATCCCGGGTTCAATTCCAGCAAGGATCGAAGGATTTTCGGGCGTAAAGATCTAAGTATGGGTTACTTCGAAAGGGAAGTAAAGCCGTGGGTCCCGAGTCGTAGATTTACGGCAATAAAAGAAGCTCAAGCCTGAAAGCAAAATTTATAGGCTGATTTGAATGGGACGCTAATGACCTGAGCTGTTAAAGAGCGTCTGTAAATAAAACAAATCAACCACACGAGCAGTAGACAACATACATTTTGACTTGCAATGGACTGCTCAGTGTTTAAGTTTATTTTTGTATTTATTCTGTTACACTATCCAATAATGAAATCGCAACTTTCAACTTAGCAAGAGTTGTGAAAACATTGGCAAATATACAAGGTACACACGTATAATTTCAACTTGGCGGTAAGGATCTTAAAACTGGATATATACAAAATTTCCTTGAAGAAATTATTGCTACTATATACTTATTATTTAAATTTAAACGTTTTTTCTAAAAAAACTGTAAAATAAAAACAGATACAACGAGCATACTGTTAAAATATTGTACTGCTTGTGGAATTTTTGAAACAATCATTGTAACAGCGTTGTATTATTGTATTCCTATACTTTTAATGCAAATACTGAACCTTTTCACCAATGATTAATTTATTCTATTTCTAACCACCCTTATATGTTACTTATTTATGCGTTCTACCCCTTCTAAATTTTACGAAAAGCTATCATTTCTAGATAAATGTTAATCCTAATAGTTACCTAAGCGGTGACATTCGGAAGGTCCCGGGTTCAAATTCCTTAGGATTAGCCACCTGATTTATTATTATTATTATTATTATTATTATTATTATTATTATTATAGTAGTTTCCCCTGAGTTAGCCAAATGTAGGGATGGATTATTATTTTTTTTCACTCCCCTTGCATTTCGTTGGTTCTCTTTCAGGACAAAGGTGCCAGGCAAATATGCTGTGTGCAGGTGAGACGATGATTTGCACTTTGGAATAATTTCTGCCCGGTTGCCTTATGTCAAATCGGCCCTTTGAGGGACTCGAATCCCTTGGACAGGGGACTCTCCCCCACATTATTCTTTCCTCCCATTGGATGCGTAGGCACAAACGGCCAGCCTTTGAGCATGGCTGAAGTGCCGAAAATTCCTACTCTGTGCCTGTCAATCAAATTCAATCTTAACAGTTGTATTAGAATAATTAATTGTAATCCCGGTTTTGATACTATGGTTAGACAAGCTCGACGCCCAGTCGGAAAAAAAAGGTCCCCTGAAAATAACAAAAGTATTACATGTCACTTTCACTAATTAGTCAACCGAAAATTAACTCCACGTACTCCATTATTTACTGAACAGCTGTTTTTCTGGCGATCTGTATTTCCTTTTTCCTGTATACTTACTGTCATCATTAACGTTGTGCTCTTTCTTCCTAAAGATAATTTCCTTCCTTCCGACAGCATGCTATTATCACCATTAACTCCTGCAGTCTAGTTCCTGCCTTCTTTTCTTTTAAGATCGTTACTTCTGCCTTTCTTCTATAACTGCCTCTTGCAGTGGATCCATCGCTTGTATCGGAATTCCCAGTGCTTCGCCGTTTATCGCTCCGACTTCTGTGCTTTGTAATTGCTGGTTCGACTCCGTGTTCGTCTTAAGAATGCGTTCTTTCTTGCTCTCTATGCTTTAAGGTAAAGACGAACTAATAAAATACTTTTAAAAACATTTGCTTATTACAAGTGTTTTAGGGATAATTAATGATTATCATTCCCATATTTTTAGGATTATGATCTGCGAAAAAATGGCCCGCTCTAGACGGTACACTTAGAAAAGTGCTTCATAGTATCTGATATGCAAGGGTAAAAATATACTCTACAGTTTTCTTCTCATTATGCCAAAATGTGCGACAGTGGCAGTTGCAGAGCTGGACTTAGCTGGCAGATAGAAAGGAGGAGGGAGTAGGTAAAATTTTAAACAAAGTGAGACCGCTCAGATGGGAAGAAGCAGACAACCAGGAATTTTGTAGAAGGATGGAATATGTGAGGGAGTGGTGGAAGTTATTTACCTTTTTTCTGTTTTTTATTTTATTTATGTGTTTAAAACAATTTTTCTATTACATATTTTTCTCCATTTATTTATTTAAGTATATATATAAAACAAGTTTTCTATTACATATTTTTCTTTCTCATTTTATTTATTTAAGTATATATATATATATATATATATATATATAGTCTTCTACAGATTAAATGTTGGTTTGGGAATTTTCAATATATTTTCCCGTATCCGTGCTACATGGCTGAGTTAGATTTGTAACAAATATATTTTGTAAATAAAAACACTACTACGACTAGTACTATTACTACCACTACTACTACTACTACTACTACTACTACTACTACTACTACTACTACTACTACTACTACTACTACTACTACTACAAATACTACTACTATAACTATTAAAATCAGATAAACTTGAGAACATGAATGTTCACGTTATTTAACCTCCACTACTTCATGCTAGTTGTCGGTCCTGGTGGACTATTGGTAACTATACTTGCATCGTAGACCCAAGATTACGGACTCAATCGCGGCCATAGTCGATTGATTTTTTTCGGGCGTAAAAATCCTAAGCATGGCTTCTTTCAAGAGGGAACTAAGGCCGTAGGTCCCTCGCCGTAGTTTTACTGAACGTAAAAGAACCTCAAGCTTGAAAGAAGAGGCCTCTGGGCAAAATTTATAGGCAGTTTTACGCCCTGAATGGAATGAGACGCTGATGATCTGAGATGTTACTTTTAAGAGCGTAAAATCTGAAAGCCAACACTTATTTACAAGTATAATGAAACTAATATTAGAATATTTAAATGCTTGCTCATAAACGACTCAGATAATTACGTAATAACTTTTTATTAATAATATATCCAGGAATTAAATGTAAATGAATTGTTTTTTACTCATTCAGAAAATGTTATTTTTATGAAGCATATTTTTACACACTTTGGGAATATTTTGTTGCATAATATTTAGAGAAAATCATTACAATATACATTTTCCCATTAATTGTCTCGACACTACTTAAAGTTGGTAGAGATTGTATGGCATAAAGATGTAGCTGAGGAGAATCCTAAGACATGAGGTCAACAAGCAATTGAATAAGGCTGAGCAATTTCTGGGGATGGTTCAATGGATACCTGGCGATGTTATTTCTGACTCAGCAAGTGCCGTGAAACGACATCCGTGTAGCTTACTGTGTCGCAAGTGGCAGTTTAATCTCCATTGTGCAGATAATTGTCACAACTGCGATTTAACGGCGAGTTTCAGTCCAGTTTACTTTGTATACAGCCTTTTCAATATGCTGCCATTAACAGCTGAACTTCGTATGTTTGTACGTGAAAATGAAGGCGTGTTTAACACAGATAAATTTTCAATCACTTTTTTGTATACCCAGCATGCTGACCTCTCTAACTCGGACATTGACTGAGGAAAGATCTCATTCTGCATAAGCTCATGAATATGGGGTACATCGAAAGTACCTACTGCTGTCTTTGCTTCAGTTTTCTGTGGGAACTTTATATACAAGAAAGTTGAAACAATCACTATCCTTATACAGAGCAGTAACAAATTGCTTCATCAGGTCTTACTTAATATGGAGTGGTGGAAGAAGGATATTTGAAGGAGAAACTTCATGGCTCATACTTCACATTTTTTTCTCTAGGTACTAAATTGCTCTTTTTTTTCCCCCTCGTTCTGTGCTCTGATTTAGTCCTATTGTCCCATTCACAAAGTGAACCATTTATTTATATTGTTTAAATCTCTAACAATATTTATATTGTTCCTAATACCCGATTTCTGAAAAAGTGTAGCCCGATAAAACAAAACTAAGGCGGATTTGAGGGATTGCGCGTGGTAAGAAATCAGAAAATATGAACAGTTTTCATTGAGCAAAAATTGTGTAGATCAGTGATATAGTTTGGTCTTTTACAGCACACGCCTGGACATAAATCAGTAGTCAGGATTTTTACATAATTATAAACTTTTTCCTTGATGTACATCTTAAATGTTGACAAATTAGGTTACTTGGACACTTATATTTCATTTTAACGTTACACATGTTTCGCACAGCATTGCACATTTAAAGTTAGTTACATATTTTTACATAAAGTTAAAGTTCATGCCAAACGCATTGAATTTTAGGAAATTATAAAGATTATTTTCAAATACATTTTAAACTGAAAGTGGCTCTTGTTTGACACTAGTTCAGTTTTGCAGTTAGTATCTTAGGTGATATTGCAACCTTCTGCTGGGGAGGACCTTTTAGGCGCTTAGATAACTTAAAGAGGATGCTTTTACCACGGATGTGTAAAGTGTGTGGAAAATGTACAACGAAATCTTAACTGGAACAGCACATACGAAGTGCGCTTTACTGCAAAATAGCGTTGTGTTAGTTAAAGCAAACTTTGTTAAAGCAGATACATAAAAATTCCTCTCGAAACGAGCTCTATAAAGCTATATGAAGACATGATGACAGCTAACATATCATGCAACAAGTCCAGAAGCAAAATACTGCGCTTTTCTCGAGAAACAAGTTGATCATCAAATTCTTCTCGAATGCACCCAAGAGATAACTTGATGTGTGCATATCTGTCTGAATTTCTGTCCTTTAGTGATGGTTCTCCCTTCTGGAGGTGGTCTAAGAGCAACACAGCATGAGAGTCCCAAAAAATCTAACCCTGCAGATAACTGTTTTGCTTTTCTTTGTGCATTTTCACATGTAGCCACCCACTGTTTGGACTGCTACTTCGTCTCTGGTGTGTAGTGATAAATCCAGGTTTCATCTACTGTTATGAAACGACGCAGAAACTCACTGGAATTGCGTTTAAACACTGTTGTGTTTAATGTTCATTCGAGTTCGAAATGTTCATTCGAGTACGTTTTTGGTCCATTGAAACAAACGCGGCACTAACAAGTGGAGAGCTGCCTGATACTCAAAACTTGGTGTAAAAGTACTGGGCACGGCACAGATGTTTGCAATGTCAGCCTTTAATCGGCGATCATTGAGTATGGCATTGAGAATTTTGTCACAATTTCATCGTCTACTAGTTTTGGGACGCCCTGAACGTTCTTCATTTTGAATAGAAGAACGATCACGCTCAAATTCAGCAGTTTACTTTTTAACCGTCGAAAACGAAGAAATGCGAAATGCAAATACTTTTGTATTTCTGTTGAAGTTAAACCCTCCAAAACGGAAGTACTTTATCACAGCTCGTATTTCAGTTTTACCCATTTTGTAGCAAATGTTAAGAATAGTTTGTTTACGCGATCTTCAAAACAAGTGACTATTTACGCGTTTGACATATTACAGCGCTCATTTAAAGGATGATACCTAATAATTATTACAGTAATTTGGACATCTCTGAGTCCAAAACATCTGAGTCAGGCCGAAAACTTTTAGACCACTCCTTGTATATTCAGTTTTCAATTTGGTGTTTTTCAATATTTAATCAGGAGTATTTTAATATAACACTATTACCGCTTTTTGACGATTATTAACTTAACGCCTGCTCACTTGCAAGAAATTGGCATTTATGTTTAATTACTAAATAGAGAGAAAATTCTTTTAAAATGTCATTCTGTGTTTTTTTAATAAAATAACAATTATTTTACGCTAGAGAAACAAATTATACAAAAATATTTCACTGACTTGGCCAAATGTACCTTAACAAATGGAAAATTGGCATGAATGAATGCGTGTTCTTCAGTTGAACCTGTTTGGATGGCCCCTGGAAAACAGGATTTCCAATCTCTCCAAGTGAGAATCCTTACAAGCGTTGTGTACTAAGGGATATATTGCTGTCACACATGTCGCCAGGTGTTGCCACTTCCTCTTTCTGATCCGGTGAACAGCGCTGGAAGGCAGAAAGCACTCGAGCGAGTCAAGTCGGAGTAAACATCAACGACAAGCGGCGCGTGGCCGGCAGACGTTACACCACGTCTTGCCCTTGCCTTTTCTTATATATTGCCTCTCGGTTACACGAACGAAAACGAGATTCCCGGAAAGTTCGTGCAACAATGATTATTCTCAACCAATCACAAAGATATTGGAACACTGTATTTTATTTTTGGAACTTGAACAAGAATACTAAGCATTCTTGCCTGGATGAGCTTAGACACGCTATGATTAAGTCTATTCTGTTATATTTAAGTGAAATATGGGGATGGGGGAGAGTTAAACATGTAAATAAAATACAAATCGGTTTTTCGAAAGAAAAAAAAATGTTGGGCTCTTCAAAGGAACGTCAAACGGTGGGGTCATGAGATAGGTGGGTTGTTTTGAAGATACGGTGACAAAACAAGTAGTAAAACAAGGACCGTGGAATACTGGCTTAGACTAGTGCAGGGAGACCAGTCCACACTTCAAGTTAAATGCTATAGACACCAGATACAAAATATAACACTAACGTTTTTGGTTGCGGAGGTGAAAACAAAACTCATAGAAAATGGCCTAGGTTCAATATGGCAACGAGTAAATGCAAATAATAAAAACATACGGAAAAGTTAGAAGGTATCAGCAGGCAGGAAATCGAGGCAGAATGTAACACGAACATCTCCTTGAGCCTATCGAATGAAAGAACTAACCAGTGATAAAGAGGTAGATGTATGCTAGTTCTAGGGAGAAAGGCGAGCAGGAATGGCCTTGTTTAGACTGGGAAGCTGGAAGGTTTAAAAATAACGGATAGTTCTGGTAGGAGAATCTCCCCATTTTGTGGAGTGGATGAAAAATGTACCCACTTGGAGCATCTGAGAAAAACGCTGTTTCCTGAAAACTTTTAAAGGTAATTAAGGGACGAGGATGAGATGAAGACGACGAAATGAGTCAGCATGGGGGTGTTGCCAGCACACCTCTCCGTTTGAATTTAACCGCTACATAAGTTAACGCCCTTTAGCAGTCCCTCTCGATTCTAGATTCACCCTGTTGGGGCTGAATAGATTACATGGCTATGCAGTTCAAATGAAGCGGTAAGAAATATGAGCAGCCGTTCCAGATGTGTAGACTAATAGGCCCTTTGCCTACTGATAGAGGAAAAAATGAACCTTCATGAACTACTCGTGCAAATTTTGTTTTCTTTTAGGTATGTTGTTTGATTGACACGCTTTACCGCATGTTGGACTGCACTGGCGTTTTAATACTACTTGTTGCCACAACAGTTAATGGGACTTTGTGGCGGAACGGCTAGATATTGGCTTAAATTATAAAAGCCACAATTTGTAACAAAGTACTAAACGATACAGGGAGACTAACCGTGAGCTTTGTTCACATCATGTGTCTATGTGATTTAAGCTGTTCTTTGAGGTCATATCAAAAGGATGCAATTATTATATTGTTTACAACAAAAAACCAATGTTTTTAACATGAACAATTTGAGCTATAGTGTACCTTACCTTTCAAATATAGAAATTTAATCATAGATTTCTCTTTTATAGGAAGTATTCAGTAACGACCAAATTTAGAATATATTTTTATGTTAAACTTTTATGGAATGAAATGCATAGCTATTAATGCATGTTGTAATTCTTTACAATAAACATGAATAAATAAGGTTTTATTCCATTTACAATTACATTTTTCGTACAGATTGAAACCTGAAATAAACAACAAAAGATTAATTTTCTTATAAAATAAGAATTTTTTTTTGTAATATTGAATGTGCAAGAATATTAAAACTATAGGAAAGTAAACATTTTTGAAAGCGAATAACATAACCAAAATGCAGATTGGCCTTAATGTTCAAAGAGTTTATATAATAATGCTATAGAGCTAAACACTCGGTAAAAATATATATGTACATATTTGTTTGGTAATAAACAATATCAATGTTGATGATGCAAAATAGATTTTAAACCTGTAGAAAAATAATGAATACAATTTATTTTATTCATTGTAGATATTAAACTTATGCAATAGAACATAATTATTAACCATTTAATATTAGAATTGCTTACATAATATATGCATAAAGAATTATCACTTCATCAAACCAACTTGTATTAAAATAATGTAATATTAAGATATCGTAAATTATATAAGAATTAGAGCAGGGAACTTGTTATGCAGAATTCGATTGCATTATTCATAAATATATTTAGCCGTTCTTAAAGACGGGGTAAAAAACTGTTGCTTTAACAGCTTAAGTGATATTAACAATTTAAACATATTATTATTATTATTATTATTATTATTATTATTATTATTATTATTATTACTATTATAACTACTAATAATTTTGGATCGTTATGAAAATTTCTGCGATTATTTACCCATTTTAAAATAACATATAAAATGTCAAATATCGAAGTGATATGAGTAAAAATTAAATGGCATGTTCACCTCACAAAAATGTATACTGAGACTTTTTTTATAGATTTATTTATTTCTTTTCAAGTAGACAAAACTTTCCTCTCAACCCATTCTTTTTATAGATTTATTTATTTCTTTTCAAGTAGACAAAACTTTCCTCTCAACCCATTCACTAAGCTCTAAAATAGCAGAACCTTCATTAGTGAAAGAAACGCACGGTTACCTCGGGAATAAAGAGGAAGTACTGTAGTTTTGAATAGTCCTGGCAAATGACCTTGTATCGATCTGCGCGAGACAATTCTAGGAAAATTGTGGTGGGTAATTTCTTAGCTGCATTCGTAAATGTAATAAACAATAGTAAACGAGAAAGATGAGAGTGTACAGATGTGCAATAAACCGTCCCTACAATGTGTTCAGTACGGAAGTAAGAGACATAATACCCTCATTCCCTTATAAACGATAAACAAAAAATGAACTCGACCAGCAACTCTGTGCATCTTTTACTCCTTCGCCAGGACTATTCAAAACTGCTTTGCTTTTTCTTCATGAACATTTTCACGATATCCTGAAAGTTGAATGTTCTGTAGTAACTGGTATGAGTTCTTTCGAAATAGCATGTTTTAAATGTGCCTTTCACTTCACTGGAAGTAGGATACTCTTTTTTCATGATGAAAAATGGTTCCTCTGACAAACGGCTAACTATGACAGTTGATACCTTGAATAAACACCATTTTGTAGCTTGTAACTTAGAAAAGTAAGCTCAAGTACTTTAATTATGTGATAAAGAAATTATTAAGTATCTTAAATACCTATTTTATTAATAATTGTTTATATTACTCTTCATTTTTACTTTTAATGCATATTTTAATTATAATATATATATATATATATATTAACCAATGGAACTCCACTATTTATTCCCAAATATCCTGTAAAATGTAGAGAATTTACATAAATATGGGTGCCATTATAATATGTTCTGTATATCTGCATTTTTATTAGATCTTAATATTACGGGTCATACATTTTGAGCATAACTTATTTGTCAATGTCCCTTCTTAATTCCTTGAATTTATGAGACTCGATTACTAGTTTTTAATCTTGCACGAGTTTAGCCAGTCAAACAATTAGAGGTTCCTGCTCCACTTCCGCCAAATATGTGGCCTTCCGCTCTAAAAACACTGCCTGATATTTTGAGCTGTAAACATAAAGTATGTTTACCAGTGTTAACTCATCACTGACGTCTTGTGTCAATATCTGGATGTTAAGAAAGATGGTTAAATGACAGAAAAATGATTTCGTTCAACAAACTGCCCGGGAATCGAAGCTGCAATATTCTTAGACACTACCTTTCGTTTAAACTTACAACCACAACATGCAGGTCAAGCACAATTCGTACCTACGCCTCTTTGGATGCATGCCTTAACCAAATGTGCCAATAAGGAAAAATGTAATATGTCAGAACGGTTGCTAAAGAGCACACGAAGCAAAACACACCAAGAAAGTCAGTAAAAGTGAACTAAAAAGATTATGAAACGGATCGACACATGTAACGTCAGGAATATCCATTTAGCAGACCAAAGAAATATTGCTTACATCACTGCATAAAAAGAACGTCTGCTATATCGGAAATGGGCACCTAGCCAAGAGGTTACGAGCTATTTTCACCTCTTCAGGGCTTTCAGTTAGCGGCCACAGCCACCGAATACCAGCAAGAGATGCACGTTTTCATTCATGATTCACGTCGCCTCACTCTCAGGGATATTAAACCTTCCACATTATTCAACAGACTTTCTGCTGCTACCTGTGCACTACCTTAAGAAAATCGAGCAGCTGTATTCCACATGCTCGCTCCAAAAATATCCATCTTGGCGCCTTGGATAGAGCTATCACTGCAGTTATCCGATTATATAGTCAGAAATACATATGTAACTGTTATTTCCGTCAGAGATATTTAGAAAATAGTACGCTGTTGCGCGTTTCGTCCAAAACAGCAAATCCAACAAAATGCTTAGTATAAAAGTATTATCAAAAGTTATTCTAAGCCTGCTTCTACCCCTACCGTGCTGCAAGTATTTCTCCTCAAATCAGGAGAATATACAAGTTTGAGAGAAATGAGGTGTAGGGATAGAATTACCTGCACTTGGAAAATATTAAATCTTAAACGTGCAAATAACAAATGCTTGGTGTTAATGTTGCATATTTATATATTCGTAATATAATGAATAAAGTATCAACATGTTAAGTACCAAATAAGCTACATATTCCCATAAAATGGATTAAAACAATTTATGTATTAATTACTATCAAATATTATTAGAAATAAATTAATTTAACTTCCCAAAAAACTAAATATTATATCATCCACGATCACTACCAGAAAGGCTATACTCACCGAGCAATGACACTGAAACTATTATTATTGTTGTTGATTTAATTTTTTTACTACAAGCAATGAAAACTGAACACATGTCAGTTGTTATAAAAGATATATTACTATATTTGAAAGCAAGTCCTGAAACAAAAGTAATATACGATTACTGTAAAACATTAAAAATAATGCTTTTCTAATGCTATATTAAGATATCCGTGAACCATTTTCCAATCAATAACGTCATTAGGCCTTCTAGAACTGGTCTCTATATCTCCTGTGGAGGTACCAATTTGTCCACCATTCTTGCCCAAATGCGCTCGACAATGCCCATTGGAGAATGTAGTGGAATTTATTATTGTTTGGTTCCAACATGTTTTTTAATCTGAATGCCTTCCAAGCTATATCCGAGGCATTAGAGAGTTGGTCGCAGGAAGCCTGGTGGAGAACACCTTTCGGCTTCGCACTTACTATGATGAGCCGTCATTCCGTGCCTTGGGTTGACTTTAATTGCGCTGCATGTGAATAGTGTCTCTTTGGTATTCTTAGTTCTATTTTTTCTTTAAGTAGCAATCTACTCCGGCATTTCCCACCAGAGATCCAGGTGTTTGTTTCTTTGCTTAAGAAATAATTTCGTTAAATGTCATAAATCATGGAATTACTTGTTTAAGTTTTTTTAATGCAGTTGTCTTTTAAGCAAGTAAAATTATCACATTTCCTCTGGTATATTACTGTGAATTTGGGTATTGTTTTGAAGCAAATGAAACAAGAATTGCTTCTTCTAATTGTGAGTGAAACCATGAAATTTCTTTCGCATATATCCGTAATATGTATTTTATGCTTTATGAAAGTAAATAAGGAGTTTTTCTTGTTCAAGTCTATCATGTTTTGGTTTTAATACGTTAAACTTAAAATGTATTGCGTATTATGTTCCTTTGGACATCCCAAAATGTATCCCAGCATTTGTTCTCTGCAGAATATTTCTGCTGTCGTTTGAATTACACCAGAAAATAATATAGTGCTAGAAAATCAACATCCGCTATTGTCTCCAGTTAATTTTTGTTCTGTAAAATGATAATTTAATAAGAGTATGGATATTTGAATTCTCCAGAGAATTGTTTATTTACCGCTGAATGTTTTCCGGTACATTCTGTCATGTAAAGGCAGTGCTCCCGATTTGTTAATTTAGTGCGACTGTACCCTTCAGCTTGACAGAACACACCTCTACGGTTTGTGTACCCACATGAAAGTCAGGTTCCGCTTTACTGTTATCCAGAAAATTGATTCTGGCAAGGTTAAGAACGTCAACAAAGGAACGAAAAGAGGACGGTTTCCATGCATAAACCTTGCAGCATCGATGGTGCCACAATATCTCAGCACGGACGGAAATTGAATTTCAACCTTCCTCACTGAAGGTAAGCGCTAGATAAGAGTATCGCTTTATATCTTAAGCATTTCTCGGAGTGCAGAAAATATAAGAACACGTCAAATCTGCTTTACTTGTGAGTCAGAAGACGGACTCTCATCTAAACATTTTATGCAATATTTTTATCAACACGTATACCTAAGAGAGTTAAAAATGGGGGCAATTTGGTTCGATTATGGCTGAATTGTCATATACCTTAGTGGATAATACTTTACGTAACAGTGAAAGGCTAATTAGTCCAATGCAAATACGTTTCTAGTTTACTGATTTGTTATTGCAAGGAGTATATACTTAGAAAAATATTTCACTTTTCATATTACTAGCTATTGTATTACTATTAAATATACCTATATGTTTATTTAACAATGTCTTTATATATATATTAAAGTATATATAAAAGTAAGTACACACTTACTGAATTTTAATTAACAAAGGATTGCACTTCTTTTAATGTTCCAAAGTAGCTAAACACTTGATGAATTTTACCTAGCAAAGGATTTCACTTCTTTTTAACTTCAAACTGTTTCCTTTCTGCTTTAATGCACAGTTGGAGTCTACGTGGAACACTTTGACATACACACACACACACACACACACACACACACACACACACACACACACATTTTGTCCAAATTTTCGGAAGGCGCTCTCAATATAAACAGTCAAGCTCTTCACATGTGCTTTCCTTCCATAAACCCAAAGGAAGAAGTATATTGTAGTAAGGTCAGGGGATCATGGTGGAAATTCAATTGATGCAAGACGTCCAAGCACTCTTCTTGAACAATTGCATCATAATGCGCAGGAGTTCCATCATGCTGGAAGTAAAGTTGATCAAAGTTGTCCAAATGCATGATAATTTCTGATGTAATCTCTTAAAGTAGAGCCAAGTACTTGTTACAATCGAGATTTCCATCAATAAAGTGCGACTCAATTACACCACGTGCCAATATTGCACCCCACACATTACGCAGAGTTAATTTAGTGCTTGCTCCAAAATAACATGATGGTTTTCCTTATGTCAGTTTACATGTCTCGATAACTTAAAGATAGCCTCATGCGATCACACAATGTTTTGAAAGAAACTGGGGCCATGTCGATACTGATATAGCATAATCTCACAAAATTGTAGCCACATGTGTGGATCACCTTCCAACATTGAATGTACATTTTGAACTTCTGCTGATGCAATATCCTTTGGATTGACCGATGTGACATTGCTCGAAATTCTACCGCTAATGGTTTTGTGGACTTCATTGGACTGACAGCCAGACATATATTGAGTAAAATTTCCTCTGTCCATACTGTCGTAGGTCGCCGACTTCGAGGTGCATTCAAAACAGAACCGTCAAATTCATATTTGTGAATTACATTGTAAACAGCCTTACGCGATGTGGATTTGACCAGAAATGTTCTTTCCATTTTCACATTACAGCACTTAAAACTTCGTTAGTAACCGATCTTTACAGCAAAAATTGTATCTTCTTTAGCAAACATTTTCAACTGTTACTGCGCTGACAGTATTACCAATCTAGAAGCATATGTACAGTGCAATTAAAAAGAAATGAAGAAGTATAACATTCTGAACAAACGAAGGAGAGAAACCTTTTGAACATAATGTACAAAGAAGTGAAATCACATATTCACTAAGTGTGAGGTTACTTTTGTGCCATACTTATATTGTAATTATGATCAGACATGATTTATTTTTTTTCTTGTCGGTCCTGGTGGTGTAGTGATAACCATACTGCCTTCTAAACCCAAGATCGCGGATTCAAATCCGGCCAGGATCGATGGATTTTTTTCGGGCGTAAAAATCCTAAGTATGGCTTCCTTCGGAAGGGAAGTAAGGCCGTGGGCCCCATGTCGTTGATTTACGGCACGAAAAAGAACCTCAAGCCTGAAAGAAGAGGCCTCTGAGAAAAATTTGTCGGCCGTTTCACGCCCTGAACAGAATGGGACGCTGATGACCTGAGTTGTTAAAGAGCATCCGTAAATAAACAAAATAAAAAAATCAAGTGTTTATTCCTCACTACCAAAATTGAACATAAAACGCCATTATTTTCTTGTTTCAGTTTGCCCTATGAATAATTATCGTTTTCAGATTTTAAAATATAATACTTTGAATGTAAGTGTGCACCTGTGATTTGAAAGATCGGGCATTTCAAATGTTTTATTTTTTGATGTACTCAGTATTTTGTTTCGTTAATGTGCAGCATTCCTTCCTATGTAAACATACTTATCAAACTTCAGTTTGCATCTTCTGTTATTTGAAAACAGATTAAGCTCTCTTGTCAATTTTATTTCATCCTTTTTAAGTACATTGTTTTTTATCACATTTGAGGCATCTGTAGTTACAAGAAACAGACCCACTAATACTTTTAGTCTCTTTGCGGGTCTTTAGGTAATTCTTCAGTCAAACAAGGTGATTTCTTGCTACAGGCCTCAAAATTGTTTATAAACATATTTATGTAGTTTAAATAACGGATTGCAAATTTATATGCACATACCGGCAATTATGCAAAATAGAGTCTGCTCATAAAATGTGCTGAAAATGGCCCCCTGTAGTGTGACATGTTGCACCGTCTTGTTGGAGAAGTCACCATTTGCTAACCAATTAACAAGCTCATTGAATATTTTGCATGGCTACTGTTTGTTAAAAAAATAAGGTTTATAATTTGTCTACCAGACATACCGTGAACACAGTAGCTGTTCATGAGAATTTTCTGTTGCCCATGTGTTGAAAATTTACATAATCATGCTTCATCAGTAAAACAATGATGTCTAAAGTTCCCGAATTCTAGGTAAGAAAATTCCAAACTATAAACAAAACGGCTTTTCCTATCCCTCACATTCAATTTTAGAACACATGGCGCCTGGTAAGCGGATATTTTTGGTGTTGTTGTTAACCTTTGACACAAGCAATATGAGAGATACGCACCTTGGGATTTTTTAATGATTTTTATGATGATGCCAGTAAATCGTTTATTCGTTCTTCGAGCAATTTATGTCCTCTGAATGTTGGGTGAGAAGTCTTCCTGTTGTCTCCCATTTTGTTGTTACACGTCTTTACCAAATTCAGTTCGAAAAACCGTATAGCATGCTTTCCCGGCATTTACGTACGCATAAGCAACACGCACTATGCAGTTGTGCCAGTCACGAGACAGTCGAGCAACAACTGCCGAGATGTAATGACGCGGAACATAAACAAATGAAGGTCAATGGGTGATTTTATTATATCGCGGTGCCCCATGCTGTTTTATATTGTGTATATAAATGTATATGCCATTATTTAAATTATATAAATTTTATAAACAACAATTGGGGTCTCTAGCGAAAAAATCCGTTCTGTTCCATACGATATAAATGGACTTCCACGATTTTTGTTGTTTAATTGTTTTGGACAATATCACTTAACTTTTACATTATTACATTAATTATTTTAGAAATTTCATATGCTTCTTAATTATATTTTAATATTTCCTTTCTATGGTCTAATATTTATTTAAGTACAGCAAACAGAGGTTTGAAATATTATCCAGATTAATTTACACAGCTGTGCTGATTTCAAAATCAATGTTACTGCGCCTATGCCTCAAATACTTAAAAAAAATTCTGAATTACTTATTTTTGTGCTGCTTTCTTATATCTTCGAATCATATGTCCATCCAAATGATGTAAATCACTGTTGACTTCTATTTTAGTTTGTTATGCTCTTGCAAAATGGGTTTATTGCAGTATTAGAGCGCTATTATTAAGTTAAGATCTGAAAGCAAATGTATAATTAGGCCACTACTCCTTAGCTGGTAATGACACAAAGGCTTGTCATGTTCTGACACTTACGAACTGAGCTGTTCGCGTGAACGCGCATTAACAAATGGCTATTGCCTTCATTTTCCCCTTTCTCGAGGGTCGACCGCACGAGTTCAAAGCACCCATTAAGAACATCCGGACGAGTTTATTGGGGTGGTCATTATCTACCCATAATCGGAAGAGCTTGCATGTGCTCGAAAAAGCAGGTGTGCCATTTGAATCAAAATAATGCACTGCATATACGTATTCCGTAAAATACGTTTCCATCCAGTAGAAAAATCTTCATTCTCCCAATATGGTCAAGTCGAAGTCTGCCAGTGCTATCTTCAAGAATGGCGATCTTCCTTTTTTCGATTGCGGCGGCTGCATTTTCCCAAACAGTAGCCGCTTTTAGACGGTCCATAACTCAATTAACCTCACTGTATGTGTGGAGTGAAAAAATAAATATTGGGTATTAAGGGGGGTCATTTCCAATGTTTATATATTGTTTTCCAGTTCACATTCTTATTTCTAAATTATAATAAAACAATCTTCTTCTCTGCTTCCATATACCTTCTGCAAATTTTCTTATTTCAGTTTCAGAAATTCTGAAGTCTTACAAAGCTATATGAGGTAAAATATTCTATAGAACACTAAATATAAATTTCTTTAAAAGGACAGTTGTATTTTTTAAGTAAGAAAGAGAGCATAATTAGATTTGTTTTGTGGCTTCAGTTGCATTGCGAATATATGAGATGAATTGTGAAAATGATCACAATAATCTCATTATTATGATAATTTTTCATCGCATTGTTTGTTGTGCAATTTCTACCATTAGATAAAGGGAAAACAACTTTCTAAAATTCTATGTTGCGGAACGCTATTAAGTTGTATATAGAGCTGGGTGGCATAATGCCAGTTTCCTTCCTTCGATCGTGTCCCATCGTAAATAAGAGCGCCACCTCCTAAGTTTGTTTTTTTCTCTTACATTTCTTTAAATGCTTTTATTCTCTTGTTAAAATGATTTCTCAACATTCCTAGAACTGAAATAGCTAACACTGTTTCACTTATGTGACGTCATCTTAAAATCGACCAAGAAACGAATCAAAATTTTGAATTTTGATTAATCACAGCCGGATATTGCAGAAAATTGTCGAAAAGTTTCATGAAATCCTTTTTATCACGCGATGTGCATTTGTCTTCTGGTCAGTGTAGTCAACTCTATACCTCCATTATATAATTCCTGAACACGCATCACTGACCACTTTTCTGTGTTTCCAGTAATTGTACATATAACTAACTTAATGTGTATTCATTCAAGCAATTGGTTTAGCGTATTCAACCAGTCTGAAATCATTTTATAAATTATGTAACAATATCTGCCTAAGCAGTATTAATATTAATAAACATGTTGTTCAGAACGTTAAAATGTTTTCTCAGTTGGTATTAGTAAATCGAACGGTAGTGACTGTAATAGTCGACTTTCGTCTGTTTTTTTCTCACAATTTCTGAATAGGTAGGTATTCATAAGTAAGTATAACATTTTGTACAATTGTTCATAATCCGTGCGCGAATTTCAATATATATATTCCTTTTATTCTTATTCTATTCATAAATTAACTTCTAATCCGTATTTGGCTCTTCTTTATTGGCATTACTGACAATGGACATTAATCTGCTTTGCTAGATGACTTGAAAAGGATATTCATAATACAAATGTATAATTATTACAGCATTGTAAGCCAATTTTACGGGAATGAAATTTAAATTCTTGTTTTATTCGCGAAATAGTTCTAATAGACTTAATAAATATTATTCGAGGGCATGGTCTTTCCACAATCACTACGTTTGTGATTTTACCGGCAATCTCAAACACTTTTATGATAATTCTTCACCCACAATATATATTATTTTACATATTCTTTTATTAACTAAACCTTTTATTTTACAACTAACAAACTAATGTACCTACTTTACCGGTCTATACTTATGAGCTGAAAATCACGTACCCTCAGCTATTGTACATCTTGACATAAAACAAGTGAAGCAACCGTGGCCGGTCTGTTCAGTGAAAACACGAGGATCGTTGGCCCACCTGCTCCGTGCTCTCAGTTATTTTCACGAGCATGCCTGCCTCCATCTTTATGCCTTCCCTTCACGTAAAAATTTAATTTGCATGCCAGAAATTGTAACCGTATACCTTCGGGATGCAGAAAAAAGTAATTTGCATTTACGACACACAGGCAGTTAAAGTTAACAATGCCTTTGCATGCAAATTCTAAAAGCTCATTGCATCAGAGGTTTTATTATTTTTTGAAGTGTTTATTGCTACATATATTCAGTTTCTTTTAAAGTGTAACACTTCATTTAACACACTTTCAGATAAGAGCTGAGTTATATAAATATAGTTGCATAAGACCTAACGTTATATTTTGAGAACTTATTTTTAATTACCTACAAGCTGGGGCACTTAGGAACTTTATCAGCGGAGAAGTTAAGGATGAAAACGTTTAGATTTTCCAGCCAGTTCAATGGACATTCTTTCATTTTAAAATAATTAAAAACAAAATTTAATCAAAATAAAAGCGTCTCCCCTTTTCCTTCCTGAGTGTATGCATGGGCTTACGTGAGTAAATAACATGCATAATGTTTTGAAATGTTAAAACTGACAATGGACAAAATAACACGAGTATAGCTGCAACTATGTAGTCGATACGTAAACTTCAAATATTATGGCATGGCAGAATGAAAGTGAGACAGAGAGTGGTTCGTACAAAGATACATTGGGGCAGGGAATAGTACTTTACTTTCTTTACTGAAAAATCTTTATCTACCGCAGGTAATCTTAATAGCCAAAGTCGGAGCTCGGATAAAGCAGATCTTGTTAGCAGTTAGGATATACTATCTTACTCTAAGCTTAGTTAGCTATTGGTAGATGGCAATGTTGCAAGAGAGCATGAAATCAGCACCAGCCCGTAACCATCACACAGCTTTTTCGAGATCAAAGGACGCTACCTCTCTATCAGGCAGCTCCCCAATTGCCCTTACTAAGCTGGATGGATGCTGTACCTCCCGGCTAGCAATCAGCAATGCTAACAACTAGACCAAAGAGGTGGTTTGGATTCTATTTGAAGGATTATATGAGAGGTACTATATGTTTTAATTTAGGAAATGAAATATTTGAATATATGTTAACAAAAATATAAGCATGTTTTATGAATACTTACAGAAACATGTCTATAAATCGTTCAATTTCAAATTTATGATCTCAATAAGAAAAATGTCATGTAATGATAAATTACAGGTGCAGTCCTAATATGCAGTTGGCAGTTTTCTTTTCAGGAGCACTATTACTGTCAAGTAGCTTTAATTATTACTTAAACTGCTTCCACGCGTACAACTTGAAGGAAGTTATTTTCCCATAATAGTCATGAGTATTAGATATAGAGGATTCTGAAGAAAATCCGATTAGATTAAGAACGAAAATGCTGAAAAATAGGGAAGTGAGGGAAGAACAAATAGCAATAGTACTAGAACATTCATGCGTTTTTTCGAAGTCACTGAATAGCTCTATTTTGTTTGATGTCGTTGCATCCCTAGATGTCCCCCCATTTATCTTAATTGTAGCAGATGTGCTAACAGAACGTCCAGACGTAGATCTTTTGGTTACACAGTAGACTTTGATTTGTTTCAGTGACCTGTTCATTTTGACATTGCATCACTAAACAGTATTTCTGGACAGAGCTCTGCTTTGATATATTCTTTGACAGTGCTAGGTAGTAAAATTTTATGAAAACATTTCCTTCTTTATTTATTGCTTGAATCTCTTTCTCTCTTTATTTAATGCATTCTTTACCATGTCCTCTGTTGAACCATTTCCAACACATCACTGTAAGAGCATTAAATGACGATAAGCCAACTGTAAAATGGTAATGTTTCTTCTCTCTTTCCTATTACTGGAAAAACCATAAAGGTTTGTGTGGATGGAATTTTTATTAGCATGTTGCATTTCTCTTTTACGATGAATGAACTGAATTGGAATGTCGCAAATGAGTCCGTCAGCTCCTAAAATTATCTGGCATTCGCTTTATGAGGATGAGAAAAAACTGTAGTAAAATTACTGATTCACAAAGATCCTTAACTAGGAATTGAATCTTCCACGGCCATTTGAGAAGCAGTCTATTAAATGTTTGAAACATGGAAGATAGACCAGTTTGGACCCATAAACATAACTGAGGGAACACATAACTGCTGCGTTCCAGAAGTTTGTGTTCTTTGTTACCTGGTTTTCCTTCATAAAATAAAAGTTCACCAATTTACTCGTAACAATTCTCTGTTCGCCGCAAAATTGGTACTAAAAGTGAATTAATTTCAGAGGGTTGCTTGCGATCTGTGACAACACGTTTAGATGTTTTCAGTACAGTACAGTACAGTACAGTACAGTACAGTACTCTTATTTCGAGATTATCAAGCAATGTAAGAGGGGTAGTTTTATCTGTAAGAAAGTCATATCGTGTATGTTTGACTAAGAAGACAAAGCTGTTCCAGAGGGCAAGAAACAGGCAAATCCATGACCAGTCACTAGCCGTACTCCCGAGATAATTTGGGTTAAGATCCTGCCTCTGGCTCGAATCCAGCAACAGAGAGAACATTTCATTGAAATTGGGGATCTCAGTTACAACTGTAGGCACCATTATCAACCCTGAATTTGGGTGACTGCATTAGGATAAGGCTTTAAGCCATATTCTGCTTCAACCGGCCATTTTTGAGGACATGGAGAGAGAAACAATAATACATTCTATCCCTTACAGCGGCAACCCTATTAAATCACCTGAAACCTTGCCATAGGATTCTGTGCATTTTAACTACTGCAAAAGGCCCTAGGAAACTGTAGACGATCTCGGAAAGCCTGCCAGCAGAAAGGAAATGAAATGGACACCAACTTGCTACAGTTAAAGCTGCAAAGCAGAGCGACATCTCGCGCCCGAGAGAACCTCATAGATCATCATTGTTGTTGGAGATGTGTTTTTATATAAGTTAAAGCCGTTTGGATTTGTTATCAAGACCACTAACAACTCGAGTCATATTATTTACCTCATTAGTTTGCACATACATTAAATTCAAAAATGCACATAATAACATGTGAAAAGTGCGAATATTTATCAACTGGACATTATCCACGCATAAAAGACTAGCTAGGATCAATGACCTTACAAGGCTCAAGCTGCTCACATTGATTAATACTGGTCTCTAGACATGGAACTGCTGAATCAAATGTTGTGATTAAGTATTACACGTTTCTTTGTGAAAAATGCAATAGTCTCTATAGTCTTGCAGAATAAATGTATACAGCGCATCATCAAATGAAACACTTCCAAATCTTTAAAAGTGCTATGAAGCATGATGCGGTAATAGGCAGAGAGAAAATGAAAGCCAAGCTTAAGGAAAATTCAATTGAGAACATTAATGGTAAGCCTAACCAAATTACTCCAAAGTTGTGATATGCTCAATTTGGCTAGCAGCGATGGTAAAATGTACGCAACCTGCCTGGTATTTAGTTGCTGCAAAATCTACCAAAGAAAAGAATTCAAACAGCATTGAATAAATTCTTAATAAAAACCCACCAGCATTTTCAATTGCTCTGTGTAAAACGCACACTGTTTAGTACATGAAATTGTAAAAATTTTGAAACATTATTCCATCCATTGCTTATTAATTAATTCATTTCTAATATACAGTTCTGTTCTTGGCAACAACACATCCAGTTATGAGTATCGAAATGTAGCTAGCCTATGGCCAATAATTCCTTAGGCACAACTGGCCAAACCCAACATGTCCACCACGCAAGGCACTCAACCAGAATGTTATACATGCACGCAACTGTCCACGGCACGGGAGTCTAAACGTTATTCCCCTCCCCTCTTCTCTTGCCTAATAATTTCCCTCTAGTTTTAGAACATATTCAGTTCTTAGCAGATATGTAGCTCTAAACATATTTACTATGGATTTTGTGGCATGCATAATAATTCCTGGCTTCACCGTTTTTCTCCTGAAAAATGCAATTTACATAGGGAGAATTTAACAAGTTAATTCCTGAAGAAAATGTCAAGCTGCATATCACGGCTTACTGGGTTTTGAGAGCAGAAAGAGTGTTGACGCAGAAATAAGGAAATTATACCTAGTTGAGAATAACAAATAATAATAATAATGGTGATAATACCTGAAACAACATTAAAATGTGTAGCTTAGAACAGAAAATATCACATTTTTATGAATTATGATAACTTAAGACTATGTTTAAGATTGTTAATGAACTTAAGATTTATTTTAAATCAAGTAATGAATTTATTAATTCAGAAAATAAGTATTATTTTTTTAAAAATTGTATAAAGAATGAATTGCAAGTTGATAGTTTAAAGGAAAAATTACTCTGAATTTCTAAAATCAAAGATTTTGAAAATTTTTTAATCATTTCTTCAAATTTTCTAATTACCAAATTGATAAATAGCAGTATATTGAAGAATGTAAAAGTAACCAATTAAATACACACCTTCTCATAACCGAATTAAAATATGTAAAACAATTTTTTTTCACATTTCTAATTTAGCTAGGAATATGTTTTATTATATTTATATAAGGTTAACCTTTCAAGTGTTGACATGTTATAAATATGAAAATGTGAGTAATATGCCATCGACTTTTTTAGATTTCAAGCATAATTATCGTCAGCTTGGTTAGTCATACAAAAAGCAATATACAAGTATTTTGAGCACTGTCAAGACTAAGACAACATTCATGGCATATAGCCGTTCTTAATTCCTCCGTGTTTAGTTTCCTGTTAATTGGTGTCTTCTAACCTAATTTAGGGCTTCAGTTGTCTTGATATACAATTATGACCTCAGCATCCATATTATTTCATCCTGGTTTATTAAGAATGCGTATAGTGTGTTCTAAGTTCTGAGCTGAAATTAACAGACAATGCTAATTCACCACAAGTTGTGCAAAAGTGTTTTTGTGAGAATAACTGCTTAAAGAATACAAAATGCTCAATAGCATTCCCTAAAATCAAATGTTAAGTTTTTGTAAAAATGTGCTTATCCTTAAATATGAAAGCGCGTATATAAAATATTAAATATAATTAGATTGAGAATGTTATTCCTGCTAAGCAATTTTTAACGAAAAATACTAGGTTTATTTTCAAAGAGAGCACTAAAAACAGCAAAGGAAATATTAGAACGGGAAATGAAACACGTTTCATATTATTCATTTGATAGCGATGTTATTGCCGGTTGTGCTTAGAAACGAAAGAGTGAGGCAATAAAGTACTAGTGCATGTATATTTAATGCAGCGTACGAAAGTTAGTGGAGGTCAGTCTCTGTGTTGTCTGAAAATATACGGTTTCAGTAATGTGTGCTGCTCTCCTCATTACCCAGCTGTACCTCCTTGGAATACCAACGAGCCCTTACTCAATTAGCAAACGTAAAGCGTCAAACACATCCTGTACATTGACGCCTTTTCCCTTCCTTGAAAATGCTCTAACAGACTTGTTAATGAGAAGGTCTAATATTAATTGCACACAGAACAACAGCAGTTCCCAAGAAAATTACGAGCTCCGCAACTCAATATAGTTTTGGGGAGTTTAAAAGCACTGGATCATGTACAGAACTCCATTTAGCTGAGTCCATGAAAAATAGCTTTAGTGTTTTGTTTACCAAGGCCTAGTCTCGTCTAAATGCAAATCATTTGTCGAATTTTAACTATACAAACAATTCAAATGATTGACAGTGTGTTTATCTTATAAATACAATGTATCCACATTTTAGGAATATAACTATCTCAATTAACAATATATAGAAAATTGTCAATAAAAGAAATATGAACTAAATTTATTTTTCATAAACATTATAATCTCATTTACCTTTAAATAATGTCACAAAACAACGAATTAATATAAACCAAACCCTTTTCATAACTTTTATACACACATTTTTGCGATAGGAACAACTTCAGAGTCAAACAATAATCTATAGTAATATTACACCTTTACACATTTTTTTTCTAAATTCTAATATCTTTTTCTTTCTAAATTTTAATATATTTTCTACGTAGAAGAATTGTTTCAAACGGGAAGGTAAGGTAAGCAAATTACTTTATGGTTAATTTTTCTAAGTTTTTGTTTTAGAGTATAAAGTATCTTTTACTTCGCCATGTTAAATTTGTCGTTTTCATTGTTCATTTTCTAGAGAAACATTCATAGTAGGGTATTGATATTTCGCAGATCTACTTACATCATGCCCCCCAAAGGGGGGGGGGAAGTGGAAAAATATCTTAAAATATATTTATTATATTAATACATGTTTAGCTTTTTTATTTTTGAGTAGTGTTTAACGCCCATTTTTACTACTGGGGCACAACAGGCGGCGGACACTGATGATACATTAGATGAAATAATAAATTGGGAAAGCATATTTTTTAAGGAAGGAAGCATTCCAGGCCTAAGTTTAGGGTATCTCCCCGGCATTTGCCAGTTATGAGGACTGAGGAAAAACTGGAAAAAACCTGGTGGGATTCGAACCTTAGACCTCCCGCTCACGAGTCCGCGCCCACTCGCAGTTTTAGCATTTGTAAAAGAACACTGTCAATGAACTTAAAAATGAAATTAAACGGTTAAAGCAATATCAGATAATTGGAGTAATGTCGAACAAACAGACTATGTAAATTTGAATTCTGCAGGATAAAGTTTCGAAAAAAAGAAACATTAAATTAAATAGAACATACGTTTGGCAAATGGATAGTTATCTGAGGATTTTTACGGAACTCATGCAATATAATTACGGCACAGAGGTTGTCAAGCAAATATAGAAAATTCAAAAATGCGAAAATGAAAAATACTTCCATGCATGATTACAAAATTAGGAAAAATAGCTAATAATATTAAATCATGTCATTGGATAAATAAAATCAATATTTAAAAAAAAAGTTTACCAATCAACAACAAAAATAGAGCTGTAATATTCAATATACAATACTGCACGTAAAGGCGAACGGAGTGTTAGTACATCATGAGCAAAGCACACAGATTCGCTTTGTTTCGCTTGTCTTAGCCACTGATTGACAACAGCAATGCTTCATATCACTCTAAACTTCATGATCGGGTTTATAACGATTAGGCTTTTTCACAAAGTCTGCAAATGTTTCTTTCAGCATCTCATTCATTTTTTTTTTTTTTTTTGATTGGTTGATTGATTTATTTATGGACGCTCTTTAACGTCTCAGGTCATCAGCGTCCCATTCAACTCAGGGCGTAAAACGGCCGACAAATTTTGCTCAGAGGCCTCTCTTTCAGGCTTGAGGTTCTTTTTCGTGCCGCAAATGTACGACACGGGACCCACGGCTTTACTTCCCTTCCGAAGGAAGCCATACTTAGGATCGGTCCTGGCCGTGTTCGAACCCGCGATTTGGGTATAGGAGGCAAGTATGATAACCACTACACCACCAGGACCGACTCTCATTCATTGGCCCGAACTGTATCTATCTATACATTTACAGCTGAAGAGTAACATCACCAAACAGTTTTTATTGCAAAATTAAATTATTATGAAAATACCTCGTGAAATTATTATGAAAATACCTTGCAAAGACATTAATGAGCTGTATAATTTTTTCCCATTAATTCTGGAAAACAAGTTTCCTTCCAGTTGATGCAAAAAGAAAAGCGCATATCAACGACCTGTCATGTTCTCATACAATTTTAATGCAGCCCTGAATGCGGGTTTTAATATTAATAGCCGTTCTGGGTGGTGTTAAATGCTGCCAACATCAAGGGAATAAAATGAGCACAAAGTTCCTACTTAAGAGCGATCAAGTTACGTTGGGGTGGTTATTATTCAATCAAGATAGGCAACGAGTTACGCATATCAGCCGGAATAGCCCTTAACTGTCATTTTTTTGCTTTACTTCTCTCTTGCTTCTCATTCCCTTCCTCTTTCTCACAAGTTTCGTGCTCAGGTCTGTTTTTTATAATTTTTAATTGAAAATTTTCGGTGAGTGCTTGGACATTCAGAGGAATTTACTGTGATAAGCGAAATGTCATCTGGTGACTTTGATTAATGTTTTAATGAGTAAATATTTACGTTAAACAAATTAAACTATCAGTTTAATGTATCCATAAAGGTGAAAGTTTCAGTACGACAAATCTTTGACATGTAGCATTTGTTTTACTCCTGATTTTGGAATAACATTTGATAGAATATATAAAATAATAATAATAATAAATTAATGTGGAATGAATACCACGGGTAGCCAAGATCCTTAAGGCGCGAACTCATGAGTGGGAGGTCTGGGGTTGGAATCCCTCCAGGACGATCCTCCCTGAGGTTTTTTCCAGGTTTTCCTCAGTCCTCATAACTGGCAAATGCCGGGGAGGTACCCCAAACTTATGCCTGGAATGTTTCCTTCCTTAAAAAAAAATCTTTTCCCAATATATCATTTCATCTCATGTATCATCAGTGTTCCCCGCCTGTGTTGCCTCAGCAGTAAAAACGGGCGTTAAACACTACTTGAAAAAAAAAAAAAAAAACATACTAAAAATAGAAACATTTAATGCCACTAAATCTTCAACAGACGTTTGGCCAAAACTATTTAGTGTCTTGTTTTAAGCTTTGCATATTTTCAATCATAATTCTAAGCTTAGCACTCCGTTAGTCATAAGTTTATTACTAAACCGGCGAACCTCACATACACCTTCTGATGCCTATGAGCTTAGCGTGTAACGGGATGTTTACGGAAAGCCTCTGCCGCCTGACAGTTATTGCGGCTCACCCCCACTGAAATATAAATGAATATAATATGTATGCTGTAAACCTAATCATCATAAAAGTTTATGTATTCTGATTAATAATGTAGATATCATGCTTGTTCATGTGTATAATACAGCATAATGTTAACATATGAACTGTACGTCGACAAAAGAGAAATTCTCTGGTGTTTTCTGTTACGGTAGCTTGGAAAGCCAAAGATGCTATAAAACTGTCACAAAGAGCAAGAGGGAACTCGAGGGTCGAGTGTGATGCTACATTTAAAGGTATTGGCGTTGCAGGGTTAATAAAATTACAGATTTTTAATTTTAAATGTATTCGGTCTTTGAACCCGACTGGCCGTTGTAATGTTAGCCTTTAAACTAGCCAATGTTAACCATATGTTTTAAACTTTCAAAAATAGCGAATGGCACGTGTGGCAGGTGAACTTAAACCAACCATGGAAAATGTGAGTTTGAAATTTTAAAGATAGACTTGCGCGTGCCTGTGTAACCCCGTGGCATCGTTAAGCGCACGATTACTTGATTTGAATCTAATATATAAGGTAGCGTTTGCTCGGCTGGGGCAAGTAGTTCTCAGTGCTCAGTTGTCTCGTACACATGGCGAGTCACTTGGCATGCTCAAATAAGTAGTTAAGCAGTTTTCAGTTTCATACCCGGCGAGAGGCACTTGTTATTCTGATTCCGCCGAAGGCACTCAGTTGTAAGATATAAACCGCGACACACGCAGTGCTCCATTTCTCTTCTAAGTTATACTTTCGGCAGACTTTATACTAAGTCTGTATTCAACATAGCTAAGTCTATCGTGCGCAAAACACCAGAAGACGCGAAAGATTTTGAACATAATAAAAGTACCGTGGCATTGCGTGCTTATTTCTACTATTGAACTTCTCACTAAGTTCTGTTGAGTACTAATCAACAAAATAGCAGAATCCACCCTGAGAAATTGTCATTGAAGCTTAGGCAATCGCACCGAAGCGATCATTCATCAATAACTAAACCGCTTCGCGCGACTGTTGGTGTGTATCGTGGACTGCGCACCAAAAATTAGAACCTACTGAAACTGGACACCAAAATGACTTACCTGCTTTAGTATTACCTGGAAACTACACACCAAGGATTTTCTCTCTGATTTGGAACAGGTTATGCATTCTGTGTGACGTATTAAGATGTCATTCCTATCAGTAACTCCGATAGTGCTTTGTTGTAGCCTAATTTCAGTTGGTGAACCTTAGCTCAACTGATCAGCTATTAGCTGCTGTTAGTGTCATGAACAGTATGACACACACACAGTAAATGAACAAATTGAATGATAATATATGAACATTGCAAATATTTAAAATGTAGACAGTGTAATTAGAAAATATTTACTATGTCGAACAAACAGGTTGTTAGAGCAGTGGGTGAGCATACCTATGCGGTGGACGTTGGTAAATTACACACATGCAAATTGTTAACCCATATACGAAAAGAAAAGTCATTGCCGATATTAACCAAAGTCGTCAAAAGTACTTCACGCTATTTACCAAACTCTACCGAAAGACAATCTGGAAGTTCGTGATAATTGTAATAGTCGACTTTCATCTGTTTCATTCTCAAGGTTTCTGAATAGATATTCATAAGTATGACATTTTACACAGTTGTTGACATTCCGTGCGCGAATTTCAAATATATATATTATTTTTATTCTTATTTTATGCATAAAATATTCCCAAAACGCGTATTTGGCTCTTCTCTAATCGCATTACTGACAATCGACATTCGTCTGTTGCTAGATGGCTTGTAAAGGTTACGCATTCATAATGCAAATGTACAATTACTACAATATAGTAAGTCAAGTTTAAGGAAATTATATTTAAGTTATTTTATTCTTGAAATAGTCCTAATAAATACCACTAAAGTTCAGAACCTAGTTATATTACTTGCGATAGTTAGTTTTAAATTACTTTCTTTGATACTTATTCGTTAATTTAGAAAAAGGATGTGACGAATTAAAGAATATTTACCTCTGACTAATGTCGTGTTATTAGTTACAATTGAGTTTAGGAAATAAGCGAATGATTTTAAATTAATTTCATTTGGTTTTAGGCGACGGGTAGTATGAAACAATTGATTCTAAGTAACTAGTTTGAAAATGCCACTAACAGCTTACTCATACCATTAAGGTAATAGTTATGTAAAATAAATATGAATGTTGGGTGGTCAGTACAATGAAATAGGCAACATAGAGGTAAACTTAATTTCTTTGTTGATGTAACGATAAAACATAACTTAACCTATTAATTTAGCATAATTTAACATATGGACCTTGTTAATGGTGGATAAAAGCATCAAAACGTTACTAGTTTAGAGAATTGTCTTTATTATTATTATTAGTCTGAAAATCCTGAACCTTTTTGGCACATTACAGATATTAATGAAAACTTTATTTTTGTTTGTAATCACACACTAGAAATAAACCGGTTCTCTGATTTATACGTGCAGTAAAGTGAGCAGAGAGTACGTGGTTGGAAATTATTCCACACTAGGCCGTGCGGAGATAAGATGAAATACTTGCCTTATTAAAAAATGTTATATACTCTAGTTTGTATATTACGCAATAAAAGGCACAAAGTAAAATGTGATTTCAGATGTCCGCTCTTTAGTAACTGTCAAGAGAGCATAAACTTTTCCCCAGACCACCCACTACCAAACAGGATTACAAAGGCGCACATGTTTATAAACGTGAAATGATACTCTGCGGAAGTGCATGTAGTCACTATATCTAGTCATATTGTGCGAGTGATGGGCCCAAGTGGGCTATATTGCAGTCTATTCACTGTAATACAAGTTTATTTTTACGGCCGCTAGATATCCATCACCGACAAGTCGTGCGTCTGCTGTTTCAAAACTCCCAGCTGTCGCATGAGTATCGATATTAAATCGATAGCCCAGTGCGGCGCCGCGCGGTCGGATTCCAGCATGCCTACCACATTATTCCACTGTATGTCATGGGTTACTATCAGCTGACCCGGTGAGCTGCAGACGAACAGCCTTCAAAATTAGCAGTACTCGGTCGAACTCGTTCTGGGATAAGGGCGCTGAACAAGACCGCAATATTGCATGTTTAATAGCGCCATTCGGATTTCCATGCCACGGGGATGCAGTCTAATAACCCGAAATATGTTTCTTTCGCAGCGTATATCAAAACTGTGCTGCTATATGGATTCACTGGATGACAAAAATCTCTTCCCAAACATGTACTGAATATATAGTGGCTGATTCTATGATTATTCCGAAAAAGGGTTCCTAAAAATTACCCAATTTTAATTTTTTAATCCATGTTCATGGCATTCCTTATTAGATATTAATCCTTAATGCATTAGTGATTTTTTTTCAGCTGCCACTTTAGACAACCTGTTGCAATGAGTCACAAATAAGACATTCCATTTTTATTTCCCATCCCTCTTTATATGACGTTTTGCAGTGCATAGTGTATTTAGGAATAAAAACACAAGAAGTAATAATGCTACGATTGAACTCGAGTTGGCAGTCCTCTAAGGTTTCCTGCCAAAGGTAAAGAAAACTCATTTTCTTCCAAGCAATTCGTTCCAACAACCAGTTTACAGCAGGAATTTCCTAAACGATGATGGTGGATTTAATTGGCTATATCTGTACTGCAGCTAAAGACGCAAAGGTAACGAAAAACAGCAGCAGAGAACTATGATATCATTTTAATCTTAATTTTCACATTCCACACCTCTTTATCTTAAAAGATAAGATACAATGAGTAGTTTTTAAATGATACTTAGCACTTGGAGACCAGAGGTAAATTTATAACTGGAATTCGTAGACTGAACTATCAAAATATTTAAGAAAAGGCTCATTAAAAAAAAAAAAAAAAAAAGTAAGGGGAAAAAAAAAAGAAAGATTAACCTCGCTGTGCTGTGTTCCCAATTTTACTCATTTTAGGTAGCTTTTCACGCAACTCCCCACAAACACTGTCATTATATTAAACTGGAATTTATTCACCCCACAATAGCCATTAGGGAGATGAAAGACCAGGTTTATATATTAGTCACATATAGTGGTATCGTTTCTTGTCTTGTTCACGTTGGTATTTAAATAAACCACATTATTACCTTCGATTACTGAATCACTTTCTGCAAAATGATTCCAATGCGGAGCGGAGAATGCTTATTAAAAATCGCAGTTAGCAAGTCAGTTCAAGAGGTGCTAATCATAGCTGAACCATTGTGCCAACCATTTGTCTGTGATTTGCTCTACGATTCTGTAGTCGACAGCTGAGGGCTGGACAAGGCGATCATCTCAAATGGGACGCTATTGACCTGAGTTAAAGGTCGGCCGCACACCAGAACGCGTCAAGTCATGCAACAAACTTCATCGATCATGCAACATGACGCAAAGAAATGGAGTTCAATAGAAAGCAATGCAACTACGATATTCGCCGCACACCGACTTGCGCCATGTCGAAGACGTTATGAACATATGCAAACACATTGCACGAGATTCAGTATGCTGCATTCTGTCCGTCAATTCGCGCGGTGATTTACAGAAACACCCAATTTCTGCAAGCATTACGTAATTATGTTGCCAATTTAGTTATTATCCAACTAAATCTGTCTAGTTAGAAATTAATTTATTAGATGCTACTGGGAAATCCAGTGTTTTTAAATTTTGTCTATTTGAAATCTGTTTTCTTTTTCTATTTGGTCTAAAGTGATTACTCTTTCGATCGTTTAGAGAATTCTCTGCAGAAGTTCGTTGTACGTTTCTGGGTATATCCGATAATAGGACTGGAACTTTGCAGGAACTTGCACCAAGACAAATTGAAATTATGAACCCATTTTCTTTTTCAGCTGTTAATTAAAACATCGTCTTCACTGGAAGAGGCCTTGTCTTTCACTGGATTAGAAGACTGATGCACACACATGCTGCTACGGTGTGCGGCCGTATTCTTGAATCACTAAAGAGACAAGAAGGAATCAAATTTACCTGATTTGACGCTGACTTGATGCCTGCCAGTGCGCGATCTCTAAAGAGTGTCCGTAAATAAACCAAAATCAGCAACCACTATGGAGTCCCATCCGTCCCATCCGTAGGTATCTTCGGGTTGACCAATGTCATCATTCCGATAGCTTTCCACGTTTGTTTCTTATCTCTGCTCAGTAGGTATTTAGCCAGATATCGGATATTTTAATACTTTTTTTTTTCTTCGGTGAACGTCTTCCTTCTTACATGATATTTTTTTATTAATCCATTGACATTCTGTTGTTCTAGTAGTTTACTTACTAATGCTGCTAAAAGGTTCTGGTCCTTGCAGTCAATTTTAGTTCCTTCTTAGCCAGTTTATCTATCGCTTCATTACGTTCTATGCCTTGTGATGTCCAGACATCCAACAAAGTTCTAATTAATTCTTTTTGGAAAGATTAATGAAAGCTTGAAGACATTCTAATACGATAAATATGCAATCTTACAGGTTTATAAAATGAATGAGAATTGATCAATGATGAGGCCCTCTTTCTTTAAAGACGTAATATGGATTTTATTATGAACGCTAATCTGAACTATCATTTCAGTAATATCACAGCACGTTACTTGGGATTGTTAGTAATACACCTAATTTAAGATACAAGGAAGTGTAATTTACATTTAGTGCTGAAATAATGTTAGAAACCACGGAATCAGAGTTATGACTTGTAAACTCGGTCCCTGCATCCCGTTCCACGCCGAATGTATCTGTTGTGGTCAGGATGTGCTATTGCATTGAGCAGTTTGCTGTTATACACACTAATTAATTTCTCGGCATCAATGATTTCCACTTGCACACAACTGTTGCCGCTAACAAAAAACAACATTCGGTCAGCATGGCGCTCACGAAGGAAAGAAAGAGAAAAGTATACATCGAGCAACAATTGGTGTAAAGCGCTCTATACGTTCAGTAAGATTTTTCTTCAAAACACACTCGTTTATGGGAAGAGGTTCCCCTCTCAGCCTAGCAGTCTTGGACGTGTCCTAGGATCAATCATACTAGTTTTTAGTAATGGGGTGAAATACAAAATTAGCGCGGAAAAATTTTACTTGAATTTGACAAATTTATTTGAAATTTGCTGCATCTGCTAGAGGCACAGTAGAGCATACACGATAAAGTTCCGATATTCATGCTTGAGATTAACTGATTCGCTAACACATTTTATATTAGAGGCACGTCTAGGAACATCGTTATTGCTATGTTCAGGGCATTGTCCGCCACAAGTTCGGTTTTTAATAGTGTTTAATGCTCGTTTTTACTACTGAAGCATGAAAGGCGGTAGACACTGATGATACATGAGATGAAATAATAAACAAGGAAATTATTGTTTTTTTTTAAGGAAGGAAGCGTTCCAGGCCTAAGTTTGGGGTATCTCCCCGCATATACCATTTATGAGGACTGAGAAAAACCTGGAAAAAGCCTCAGTCAGGGAGGACGGTCCTGGTGGGAATCGAACCCTAGGCCTCCCACTCACGAGCCTTAACGACCTCGGCCACCCGTGGCGGTTAAGTTCGACTCTATTTTCGCATAAAAGAAGAGTTGCAAGGAATCATAATCGGTGTAATAATAATAATAATAATAATAATAACAACAATAATAATATCTTGTCTTAAAGATATAAGTGATATTCTACTACGCTTCCGTGAGCACTTAACCCCCAGTATACAGAATACCTGTGCTCATATTGCACTGTGTGTTACGTAATATGATCCTCAAGAAAGGGTTTGTATGTACGTTTGCTTGCTCCATACCTCGCAGGCAAGAACCTTGTATATTATCATCTTTTTATATCATTCCCAAGCGGAAGCTCTTTGCTTAACGTGTAGCAGTTATATAAACATTTATCTCTTGTTGAATATTTTAATATCTGTCTTGCAGGTGTTTCTATTTCTGAGTAATAGATTTCCAACGCAGAAGGCATATTTGTAGAAAGAAAGAAAGTAAGAAAGAAAGAAAGAAAGAAAGAAAGAAAGAAAGAAAGAAAGAAAAGGGGGGAAAGAAAGAAACACAAGCGACTAGTGAGGAAGAAATGGTATTTTAAAGACAACCATATATTTAATAAAAGTCTGTTGCCTTCTTTGGTTGAAGCCCATTCGAATATATTTGATATATTTTATTTGGTACAAGCATACATAAATACGCCTATTTAAATAAGATACCCTTCAGCTAAGAAACCAAAGGGAAAATACGTTATGTCTTAAATAAAAATCTTTATTAATAAAAGAAAACACCACTCGCTTTCATTGTTTCTTTGGATAAATTTTTGGGGAATTTTTGCGTTTTGAAATAAGCATATAAATAAAAGGTGTTTAGAAACAATTTTATGAGCTAATAAAATAAAAATAAAATATTTTATTAAACCATATTGCAATAATAATTTGCTCACATAAAAGATTTAACAATACTCTTTTGAAACAAATGAAGGTAACTGCAATTCTGTGCTCATTTTTCATTACGCATTTTGCTGAAAACAAAAACAAAACAAAACAAAGCTTATTCCAAAATGAATTTTCTCCATGTATTTATTTTTCGAGGAGGAGAGTGCAGACTTAGTCAGTCGACAGCTCAAGGTAAATACGGCCATCGGAAATATATATTCCTTAAGACCACGAATCTCATTTCGGAAATGGTTCACGTTGATAGCTGATGTATGGTGAATTATAATTTTATTTGCCTATTTTGATATTATGACGTTTTTCTTGCTATGACATTCCTAATACAAGTTATTAACTGCAAAATAGGTGTGCAAGTGATCCATTGTTTAAAGCAAATAATTTTTCAAAAGAAATTCATTAGATCATACTGTTAGTTTTTTTAAGTTACGGGCCGACAGAACACAGCTGCGCATGGAGAGAAGCCAGTCGTTAAGGTCCATTATATGTGCAAATAACAGTATGATTGCGTGTGACTTGGTGCTTTCATTGTGTGTAAGTTTGTGCTAATTATTCTTCGTTAATTACGCCATAAATAGTCTTGAAGAACGGCTTTCTGATAACCCTGTTCGCCAGATTGTTAAAAAGTTACAAGAGACAGGACCTCTCAAAGACAAGAAACGTGTTCCAAACTACTGCGTTCTTATTACGAATAAAATGCAGGAATTTCCTATTGCAGGTACCGGCAATGTGCTGCCATTAAGGAGCATCATTTTCAGCATCTCTTACAACACAAGTTAGTGCTTATTATTATTATTATTATTATTATTATTATTATTATTATCATCATCACCTTTAATACTGTGTAATTTTATGCTTCCAATAAAAATAAAACTTCTAAAATAAAAATACTAACTTCACGCGCGGCGACTTTATCTCCCTTTTCCCGATTGCGGTCAGGCGGACCGTAACTACAATAACTGCACTGTATAATTTCTGATTAATGTAGGGTTCATATTACGGATATTAATAAAAAAGCATATAAGTACACTATCGTTGTTAGAAAGTATAAAATGAGTGAAAATAGTAAATAAATAAAACAAAAATACAGTCCTATATTTAAGCCTATGCGTGACAGCTAATACTAAAAATAATTCATGAAAAGATAAGACAACTACAAACATTGCACTTATCAGAAAAAATCTTAAGAATGGTAATCAATGGTGTCTCTCACAATCAAGGGACACTGAACCCTTAGGCTTAGGGAAAGAATTGTTTTTGAAGCAAAACGTAAAAAATTGCCATAACTTGATTTACAAAGGCAGCAAAAAGCTTCAATACTAAGTAGTGATTTTAAAAAACAAGAGTTTTCTACTAGAAGTTTGTTGGTCGTGCTGACCAATAGCTTAGTTTTAGGGAGCCGAACGCGACGTGTTAAGTCGATTGCGGTGTTGCCACACAAAAACTTTGGCCCATGACAGAAAGTTGGAGAAATTGCTACCAATGCGGAAAGGGACTAATTACCTTTCCATGTCTCCATGAGAAGCCAGGAAATCGCTAAAGATAGCAGTAAATGGGATCGAAGCACGGTGAACGTTTGGTATTCTAAGCCTACGCGTACATCCGGGTGGGACTGTGCATGATATGGAAACCAAGGATAGGGGCGGCTTCGCTCTATGGTGGAATTTCCGTTTCCTGTTACGGAACCGACCGGCTTAAAGCGATGAAACTGCTATACTAGAGTCATATGATGTGGAGATTATAGGAGGTGATGTACTGTGCTCTCTTGTTACAGCACTTCGACCACTTCCCGGTTATACATCATCTATTTTCTATGAAGAATATTCTTTAAAAACTTAATGCTTCAATCAAGCCGTTGTTGGAGGCAGGGAGCACAGGTTTTATTAGAATGTGTAGATAGAGTCGGTTTTGTTTAGCTTAGAGCCTAACACCTGTTAATTTGACTGCGTTGATATTCTCGCAACGTCTGTAGATTGTGGACTGAATTCTGTAGACATAACTCTATTGGGATGAATGAAATGAAATGAATTGATGATGGCGCAAGTGAGCTCGGAGTCCTTGGCGTCCTTAAAGCAATCGAGCATTCACGTTCCCAGGGTGAGGAAAAAAAATAAAAATAAAAATAAAATCCAGGCAGCTTGATCTGACCGTAAATCGAACCAAGGACCTCCAAACTTTGTGATTTCTCTTCGGATGCTACATCTCCTTTGGTTTCTAAAAATACTCTAGAGACAAAGACATGGCAGCCATAGTTTTTCATAAAGCATGAACCCCGCCTGATCTCAATTTATCTCTATATGTCTCTTTCACGTGGTTGATGTACCATTCACACAAATTTCAGTATATTTGTTGGTAGTTTCTTCTTTTGATAAGTGTACCAATATCTGTCTTCTAAAATAATTGTTTTTCCAAAGTTTAGTTACTTATTTTAAATGGTCAAGTTGGTATTATTTGCCGCCTACTTCATTATTTTCTTAATGGTCTACAAAAATAGTGACTGTTCTTGACAAAGGGCTTCGCTACGAAATATAGAATGCTTTAGTGTGTTTTATCAATTTATGTTTCCTTTTAAAAAGGTTGAACACTGTTCATTGCAGTAACATTTCTCTGGTGAAGATTATTTTATTTTTTTCAAATGATTATGATGCATTAAAAGAAATATAATTAAATTATCAAATGAAGCATATCATTTCCGAAAGTTTTTTTTTCAATTTTATTTATTTATTTAGCCCTTTCAATTTTGGATAGAAAATCTTTGCTACACAACATAAATAGATAACAGCAGCATACTGGTTTGCAATTGCCAGTTGTCCTCTTTTATGTAATATTGTTTCTAATTAGCATAATAAGAATGGAAGCGAAGCGAAAATGAAAAAATTAATGAATAGTGTTTAACGCCCTTTTTGCTACAGAGGCACCACAGGCGATGGACACTGGTGATACATGAGATGAAATGATATATTGGGAAAGGATTTAGTGTTAAGGAAGGAAATGTTCCAGGCCTAAGTTTGGGGTACCTCACCGGCATTTGCCGTTTATGAAGAGTGAGAAAAACCTCAGTCAGGGAGAACTATCCTGGCGGGATTCGAACCCCAGACCTCCCGGTCACAAGTCCTGCCTTAACGACCTCGGCCACCCGTAGCAGTGGCTAAGCGAGAGGAGTAATATACAGCTATAAATTTCAGTTTCCTCTTAAGGGCATCCGATAGGCCTAAAATCTGAAGGAAAAAAATCAGTTTTTTTATTCTAGTCAGTCATTAAAATTCAGATATTCATTTTTAAAATGATTAATCATTTATATTTGTATGGCATTTCTAAGTGTGTTGATTATTTGTTTTAAAAATATATAATTTGTTGGAGGGTGTGCCATTCTTTGCAGCTGTCAATGTCAAATGTTTATTTCATTTTAAAATCTCCAGCTTAGAATTAGAGTATTTGAGATAAGTTTGTTTAAGCTGCTGTGGCTAGCCTGTATATGTGAAGTCATTTGTCTTCTGGGAAATCTTGTGTTTAAGGTGACCCGGTATGTCCACTCCTAGCAAGTTGAATTATTAAAATTTAATTGTCTTTTTCTTGGGATTTATTGGGAGTAGTTCTTTACTTATTTATTTTTTTTTTTTTGTGCATATAGTTGCATATATTGGCTTCTCTTTAACATGGTTTTTGTTAATAAACCAATTTTTCTTCGCGCTTTCTTTTCTTTTCCTCTTTTTTTTTTTTGTGTGATTAGCCAATTTTTCTTCTCCTTCTCATTTGGCTTTACTGCCCGGTGTGAGTCTTGGTTTGCTGGGGCGACCTCTGCTACTTCCACCTCCGTCTTACACTTCATTGATATACGGCAGCATGGCAGGCGGGGCCGGCACCTGCAGATCGCATTTCGTGATCGAACGCCACTTCTCCATCAGGAGGCTACCCAATTCCCTTCATGAGGTGGGTGTACCTCATTCCAGCCCTCCCTATCTTAGAAAAATGTCTAAGCAGGTACAGGGAATCGAACTCGGGCTGCTAACCACTAACCAATTTTTATTTTTTCAAAAACAAATTCTGAACCCGAAATGTTTTCCATTTTTGCGCATGATTGCAACCCATATTTTTAATTTAGTTTTTGTAAGTGGCAATGTTAAACTACGCAGAGGTACCGGAAGAACAATTCCTGAATTTTAGAAATTCTAGATCAAGTAGAAGCGGAAGGGGAAAAAAAAAAAAATCATGAAGGCATTGAAAAGAAACTTCTAACTTCGCACCCATTTTTTTTTTTCTTTACAAATGTTCTATTCCTCGGCTTCTATTTGACCTAGAGTTTTCCAATTTTCAGAAAGTGTTTTTTCTGGCACTTCTGCACAGTTTAACATGATCATTTACAAAAATAATAGAGTCATAAAAATATGGGTTGCAATGTATTTACATACATGTAAAAATGTTGGCATCCAAAGTGTTTTTTTGAAAAAAATAAAAAATGATTGACTGAAAAAAGGGGGTTAAAATGAAGCCAATGTACGCAACTGTATGCTATGAAAATGAAAGACCTACCCCCAGTAGGTGCCAACAAAACGAAAAGTAAATTTTACTAATTTAACATTAGGACATATCGAGTCCCCTAAAAGCATACAATTTTAGAAACAGCTACTTCATTCTACTGTCTTTAGATGTACAGCAAGTGCTGCAGATATCAACATCAGTACAGCTGCTACGTCTGTTCATGAACATGGCGGATAAAGTAAACTGAATGCCGCTCTCGGGGTTTCATCTGGCGGTGTTTTAATAATTCTTCCTGACTACGGAAACGGTTTAAACAGTAGGATGGGTGGCTAGATAGGGGGTGCGTAAAGGTGGTGCAGTTTCGTCAACACACCATCCGATTGCGCTGTTCGAAGTCCGAAGTGAAAATAACTATATAGTCATGCACGATTTTTGCACTGCTGACGTGAAGTCGGACAACAGCGCAATCAATGGTGTGTTGATAATACTATAGCCGCACCACTTTCAACCTGCCTATTTACCCATCCCACTACCTAGATCATTTCCGCGTCCACTATACGTGCCCGATGGGCGTTGCGTCTGTTGATTCCTGAACAAATGGCTGTTCGGATGGACGTGTCGTATGATGCAGACGGTAAACAAGCAAACACCGTGTAGAAATGTTCTTCTACAACGTCCTGCCTCCCATCCCCCTTCCAAAAAGTAAATGTTATTTCATCTGCAGAAAGCGAGTGGCCTATAACAGGCAGTTCAATGACAAGACTGAAACTTTGTCATGAAAACAGAGAAATGTCATATGACAGATACAATTATGAAATGTTTGACTAACTTTAAAACAAGCAATGCATCACAACCTTTTACAGATATTACTGAGTGCAACTATTTTTTCTGCTTCAGGGTTAATGTTTTTTAGCATAAAAACGATGTGAGGCGACTTCACAAAATGTTTTACGCCACGTATTTGAATACTGACACAAATAAGTACACTGATGGTACGGCGGACTACTTTGAAAAAATGTATTACCTAAAAAATAAAAGTTAATGCTTGAGAAGAAAGCAGCCTCAATCTTTCTTGAACTCTTCTGTGGTAAGTGAAGAAAGAGGAGGAAAAATGACGTTTTCTAATGCAATAAATAAGAGTACATAGCTATGAATACTTTCTTCAAGTCACTTTATTTTTTCTAGAGTACAGCTGTCACCTCATCATCATAGACTCCAGTTTATCTAGCTTTATAAGTAACCGATTACATTCTCTGAATCAACAATTTAACATTTTATTTCCGTTATACATTTAAAGCATAAACTGCAGGCTCGTAAATCCTGTCAATATACTACACATACCGCATTTTCCTGATGTGCACATTACTATTTCATTGTTATATGTATGAGAAACCTGCAGATTTCTGCTAGAGCTGCAGTTATGGAATAAAGTATTTCATTCCTAATTTTAAATGTATAAAATATACAGTTTTAAAAATTGGTTATTATTGATATTCTATTTAATTCACGAATTTGAAAATACATCAAATGAGTGGCAGGGGAAACCGGAGTAGCCGGAGAAAACCCTCAAAGGCGCCGGTTTATCATATGACAGTCTAAGCAAGGATTGTGGTGGGAGACCTCTGTTTCACCTCTAAATCATTGCTTGTGGTAGCTTCAGACGTCTTTGTGAGCACCCAAAAATGGTCCTGTGACTCTGCTGTTTTTCCACAAGATGTAGAAAGGAGAATTTTGTTTCTCGTACCCAAAACAGCGCATTAATTGTCTTTGGTGCTCCTTGAGAGACAGTTTTGCAGTAGTAAGTTCCAGTGTGTGGCGGACTATACTGTACTGTACTTATTGTTCTTAACACAAAGGCACGCTTACTTGAAGATTTCATAACAGTAACGCAAAGTCGACGGTTCGCACTGCTGCCTGGGACAGCACTCACGAGCTATATAAGTTATAATTAAATTTCTTGCAGACTTTTGATCAGAAATATAGACCCCAATTAAACGAAACCAGATTTCAAATTTGTTAAGCTTTTTGGTCTTAAAGAATTAAATACAAAATAGGTGTGTTGTAAATACAGCTGTTCTTCTCACAACACTGACGAAAGTACTACATTTATCTTTTGGAAATCTACAATTCTGATTGCTTGCAGATTGATATCTGGTACATATTAAAAACGTTTCTTTCTGCTTGGTTAACAACAATGTAATACTCAAATATACCGTGGCATTGGCAGGAAATGATGGTTGTAAATTATCCTTGATCACAAACACAAATATGCATTTTAGAAGTGTATCTAATACCTTCTAGAAAAGAGTTTATGGCTACCATTAATATTTGAAAAAGTTACTTGACTCTAAATCTGATTACGAATCATTCATTTTCGCCATACACCTGCTCTGTAAACTGTAGAAGTGAGAACATCATGTACTCCCTTGTTAGCTAACGGGAGAGCCTGTAGACACTTCTGAGAGCTTTCGCAGTCTCTGCTCCCTCCCTATTACTGTTTGCGAGTGGTTTGTCAAATTCAACCGAGGCAGAACAATTTTTGAAAAACGAGAAGTGCCCGTTACTGTGAGCTAAAGAGCTGTCTACCTCGTGGAATCTTAATGAGGATGGATCTGCTTATAATTTATGTTAAACTAGAGGTCACGGCAGGCGTTAATTTGTGGTAGATTTTAAACTGTCTGTGTCTTATGTCTTGGGTATGAAGCAGATTCTGAGACTCAACGCAAGGCAGGACAAGGTAACCTCTAAAGACGGGAAACAAATATGAAGAAGCAACGCCACAGAGGATGGACATCAACAAGTATAATCCACTGCAACTTGCACGTCTCCCTGACGATATAATTAAAGAACTTGAACTTGCCAACTTGGTTATAAAATACAACCAAGGGAGCAACGAGTATTTGCAAATGAGAAACACTGTCAAGCTCAAAACATTTAAAACGGCGGAAACTTTTTCCTGAACATCTTGCCGTTCGTTTGCTTTGGTTTATTTACGACCGCTCCTTAACGTCTCAGGTCATCAGCGTCCCATTCAATTCAGGGTGTTAAACAGCAGATCAATTTTGTTCACAGGTCTCTTCTTTTAGGCTTGAGGTTTGCAACAAATGTACGACACGGGATCCACGACTTTACTTCCCCTCCGAAGGAAGCCATACCTACTTAGGATTTTTACATCCGAAAAAATCCATTGATCTGGGAATGAATCCGCGATCTTGGCTCTATGAGGCAAGTATGGTTACTACTAGATCTACAACATCCTGCCGTGCTCAAGATGAACAACTACAGCCTGTTTCTTCTCCCACAAAGGAATTAAATATGCATTCTTGAATGAAACTGCACTAACTAAAATTTTCTTACAACGGAAATATCTCCTTACTCTAAGACGAAAGAAATGCTGCTTAAATAACTTCAGACACGCCTAAAGATTATACTGATGTTAAAATGAGTGTTTGCGTTATATTTCTAAAAATACACACTCTTATATTTCAATTTTTATTACAGCTATAACTCACTGCGCTCTTTCCTGTTCATATTTTAGGAAACTCGTTTTAAATACAAGTTTCGTAACAATTAATTGGGAAAACACCGGCTGCAGGGCACCTGCTGAGAAACATTACAGTATCGCAAGCAAAAAGTGAACGGCGCCGTAGGAAACACTGAAAGCAACACAGGTATGTTGTCAAGAGGAGGTGCTCGCTTTATTATTTTTCCCCTTGTTTGTTGTGAAACAATTTCCCTATTCCCACCAACAGTTTTAATTGGAGAGGTTGCAGCCGCAGGCAGAATCTGATCCCTTTCCTATTATTATTTTTTTTTTTAATTTGGTGCTGATGAGCGCAGATTCAGGATACACCTCCGCTCCCCTATCATTCCAACAGTTTATTTGTGTGTTTTTTTTTTTTTTTTTTTTTTTTTTTTGAGGTGAATGCCCAAGAGGTTCAAAGCATTATCCGTTACGTTTCGAATGCATGTATAATGTATAAGCTCCACATAGGAAGGTAAATATTTACCTTCGCACATGTATAAAATTGCAAACATTTGTTAACTTTAAGCTTTATAGGGGAACTGGAGAGTTCGAGACGCCAGAAGACTTGTCTACCTGTTGTTTCTCAGATTTAAGTGACCTTTCTTTGCTTCTAGAGACAGTCTTTTGTGCTAAAATTACTTCTCCTAGGCTACCCTGAGGCATTGTTCAGTATCTCGCTTGTATCTTTTCATGTGCTGTGGGGTAAATATTAGCCTCCTTTTATCTGACCTTCCGCACGCATAAGGACCCTCGAGCAAACTGGCGTATTTTTCAAAGGCTTGCTACC